>JACEEZ010012281.1:280000-297500 GCA_016584305.1 Chionoecetes opilio | reverse complement strand
CCGTGGAAACTTCAACAGAAAGTTGGGTGAAGCTTTGCACAAGACACACCTGTGTTATCACACCAAACATGTCCCCACGGTACAAATAACACCAGCCATGATTTCCCTTATATCATGGGCAGAGAAGAAAATATAGAGACAGTCAAAATGATAACAAAATCACTAATAGAATACCATAACTTACCTCAGTACAGCAGGATGAAGGCAGTGCATGAGTGGCGTGTCGTATCTTGAAGGCCGCGGCCCGCAGCAGCCTATTGGGTAGTGGGTACTACTTGTCTACCCTACGGGAGCCTTCCGCCGTCCGCGCTGCACGTTATGGCTTCAACATTATTTTATCTATTCCTCCACAAAAAGTTTGAACTTTTCATCGTCAATTTTCAGCCTGACATGATTGTTCAGATTGCTATATAATATAAAATGTCGAATCTACAGTAGTCTTGTCATAAAAATAGAATGAAAGTCGACATAAATCGCTTATATATCGTGTATCAGCCAGTGTGAAGTAATAGGCTGCGAGTTATATACCTCGCATATGGGAACACCACGTGACTCAACCGTCATACTGCACAGTGCATAACGTCTTTTTTTTCTCTCTCTCTCTAAGGTTTTCTCTCATATCTCTCTCTCTCTCTCTCTCTCTCTCTCTCTCTCTCTCTCTCTCTCTCTCTCTCTCTCTCTCTCTCTCTCTCTCTCTCTCTCTCTCTCTCTCTCTCTCTCTCTCTCTCTCTCTCTCTCTCTCTCTCTCTCTCTCCTCTCTCTTCTCTACTTATATATATATATATATATATATATATATATATATAATATATATATATATATATATATATATATATATATATATATATATATATATTATATATATATATATATATATATATATATATATATATATATATATATATATATGTGTGTGTGTGTTTGTGTGTGTATTCATCTACCGTAGATAACAGTAAAGTCGCCAGGACAACGTTTCTTTGTTATTTACAGACGTGTGGTGGCGTTAATACCTACATTTGTACATCCATGATTTCAGGAAAGTTAGAAGGGGCTATCTGGAAAGTTTGTGTTATTTTGTGTCTTCATCTGTGTCATATTAGGGCTATAAATGAACAAATTATAAAAATAAAACCGAGTGGCGACGTTGTTATACCTACTACAGTAAAGTCGCCAGCTAGTATTTTAACCCAACAGTTGAGTCGCCACTCTGGGGAATTCAGGGAAATTAGAGGTAAAGTAAAACAAGTCTCTATATATATTACCTGCGGAAGATGCTTGGATATATAACAATTCCTCTGCCAACGTGAAAACAAATTCTATTCAAGTTTGAAAGATCGGGCAATTTGTTCAAGAAAAAAAAAACTTGGAAGCAAAATGCAAAATTTTAATTGCAGCTAAAAAGCATAAAAAAAACGCTAAAACGGGGTGTTTATACATCATGATATAAATACTGTGTATCATTTCAGTGGCACATAAAATCAGTAGGATGCTATAATTCGTAATATTGGGGCTGGCGACATGAGCGGGTGGCGCTGACTTTTATTACGGTGTTGCTAGTTGACTTTAAAATTTGTTTTTTTACGGGGCCAGAGCGACGCTCGTTTTTGGGCCCCCCGTCTCCTGTTAACTTTTTTTTTTTTTATCATTCACCCTTTAGTGTTTAGGTGGCGAACCATACCCCGGGAGGCGGGTCACAAACCCCCGGCTAACCCCCGGACCCTTTTATGTGGGGGAAGGGGGTTTGGGGTTTTTAAGAAGCCCGCCCGCTGTCTTCGCTCCCGCCCCCCGTGTGTGCACGCCGCGTCGCTGAGCGCAGGCAAATATAAGATTGAAGATATATTGTAATGCCCATTATCGGGAGGATAGACTGAGAATTATTAATATAAAATTCCCGAGTTAGTCCTAAGCAGTTCAATTTTTTTTTTTCACGGGGACTTCGCCTTTTTCTTACCCGCCATTTTTTTATCTTTTTTTCCTTCCTACGGCCATTTTTTTATCTTTTTTCCTTCTTTCCCCCGCCATTTCTTTCCTCCTTTCTCCATCCCCCCCCGCATCCCGGGGCGAGTCAAAATGTGGGATAATTTTTCCGCGATCAGTGATAACTAATGGGTTAAAAATTTTTCATCCTTCCCAGCATTTATCAGATAAAGGAAAACACCCCGATTTAATGTCTTTCAAAATAATCCCCATGTTATCGAAGTTCATAAATGGATATTTAGTAAAGTTATACGCTAAATGAAAGTTCCCAAAATTTCCGGGCCCATTTCCATCCCCTCTCACCTTAAAAAACGCGTTCGGACTTTTGACAGGAAAGTAAAAAACCCCTTTCGGATATAAGTTTAAAAAATTTTAAATTTTTCTATTCAAAGTAACAGGTCGTATTTAGGCAGTTTTTTTCTTGGGTACACGGTTTTTTATTAATTTTTTAGTTGGGGATTATAAGCTCTTATTGGGGTCACGTCGAGACCTTTCAAACAACTCCCTTTTTAGCCGGGGCCGACCCGGAGAGCCCAGTCTAAAACCCACCCTTTTCTCTGGGAAGTCCCCGACTTTTCCGTCTTTTTCCCCCCCCCCCCCTTTTCCTTTTTATATTTTGTTATCTTTTTTTAAAATATGGGTATCGACTTTTAGTTTCCAACGAAAAGGGAGGCCGCTCACCCTTTATAATATTTTTTAATGAGTCTAACCCCCACCCCTTTCGTGGGCCGCCCTTTTTGCCCTTTTGACGGAAACCCAACAGGTACATGAACCACACCACAACTCATACTCCAATTTTTCCCATAATATATCCCCCATGGAAATTTATAAATTTTCCGGTATTTATTTAAGGAAAGGGATAATTCTTAGTAGGATTCAGTGAGGGGGGTTAGCTCAAAAAGAGCTTCCCTTCATCAGAAGGAAGAGTTCCCTTCAGCCATAGGAAGAGTTCGTTCAGGGTGAAAAGTTTTTTTTTACATCCGATTAGAGTTTCGGTGGGTTTAACCCCTTATATTTTGTATGGATCTCAAGCAAGAGACAACTATTCGTATGAAAAATGGGATGATGTTTTCAAATAAGTTTTGGTTTTTTATAAAACCCCCAGGTGATATCTGTTTGGACAGTAACCCCCACATTTCCCAAAAAGAGTCAGCCTTACTCGGTTATTTCCACGTATCAATCACGACTACCAAAATAAATCTAATCTTAATTTTATTAAACGCGCCCAGGGAGTTCCCCAGGAACACTCGCCGAGCGGGTGGCAGCACCCCCTTAACTCACACCTGTTCCCTAACCAAAACCCTTACCCTTCCCCTTAAATACATCCCCCTTTTATACTCTCCGCAGTGAGAAGTGGTCAAACTATAACACATAGTGAAGTTAAGAAAAGTTAAATCCCCATCAATTGTAATAAAATGAAAAATCAAAAAATTAATATCATTAAAGTAACGTGACCGTTTAAAACCCCCATAGGATTTACCAGCAACCACTGGTATTTTTGGGGTGGGATTTTTTTGTACGGTCATAAGATACAATAATTTTAAAGTCATTTCAAAAGCCACGAAATTCGGGCCCAACACACTGGTGACTTAGCGGTGGATAATTTTTTCCTCAAATAACAACAAAAATTACCTTTGGGGCAAGTAGCTAAAAAAGATCAAAATCAGGAAAATATGTAAAAAAGTTTTTTTATTTAGGAGACATTTAAAATTTCCCAAATATTCGATGTCCCGGGAACTGAAATTAGGTTTTTAATTTTCGGGATAAAAGGGAAAATTTCTTTTTTTTCTCAGATGAGACTAAAAGGCCCGGTATGGCCACATTACGTGCATTTGGGGTTTAGGAGCAATGAAATTGACGATAGCTGGATCCGGCTCTTTTGTTTTCCCCTATAAAGGGAAATAGGGCCAAATAGAGAAAAAAAAATTGTGGGCGGTAGTTGGGGGGCAAATCTGCTAAAGAAAAACCAGCATTTATCAGAAAGAAAACCACATCTTTTAGTCACGGGAAACCCGAGTGTCTTCTTTTGACCGAGGAACACGGGAACGAGTCCCTCCCCGTGTCTATAAGGGGGTTTCTCCAGCGTCATCAGAGTTGGAAGATACCATTTTCCCAGATGAAAACGAAGGAGGAGGAGGAGCGGGCAAAAAATAAAATAAGACGGTTAAAAGTTTTAAATGGAAGAAATAAGAGCTGCGAGAAGGAAGAAAATGGAATTATGGAAAGAGGAAAAAAAACGAACTCTTTTTTTACCCTTCAAACCCACGGATGCTAAAAAGAGGAAAATCAAACGAACCCTTTCCTTACCCTAAAATTATCCAGGATAGGTGGAAGAGAAAATCAAACGAAACCTGCCATGCCTTAAATTTACCCCACGGATAGCGGAAGAGGGATCATAAAACCTCGAGATTTTCCCCAGATTAGAGTTACTCAACCAAGGCTTGACGCAACGGCCCGACTCCAAATTTTCTTTAAATTTTAAAGAACAATGTAGCTCAAGCGACGCAACACGCATCAAATTGCAAAAGGGAGAGTGGTCAAACTCCAATTTTAATTCACAGCTATAAAAACGAACCAAAAAGAGAGATTGGGGCGACATAGAAATCTTTTCGAGCCCGAGTTTACCACCGAAGTGAGTTTTGTAGAGCCTGGAAAAAGAATGGAGGCAAGATTTACGACGGGAGAATTCCTAAGTTTTTCACACACGTTTATTTCCCAACATCGGGATTGCGAAAAAAAACCCAAAATGAAAAATTCCCCGCCCGTGAAAAGACAATAAAGAGAAAACTGTGGTACGGATACAATCGCCCTCCCGGGGGAAAAAAATTGAGGGTTCCCCTAGATGAAGGATACCCCCCTAAAAAAAAATTCCTAGACCGTATCGAACACCCAGGGAAATATAAGAGAGAACACACTCCAAAGAAAACCACACATAGGAAAAAAGGAAAAGTGCGGGGGAAAAAGAAACCCAAAATTTCCAAATTTTCCCAAACCCCAAAACCCAAAAAAGACAAAGGGGGGAAACTAACAACAAATCCAAAACTAAACCGGGAATAAAAGGGGAAAAAATATTAGCGATTTTCCCACGGGGGGAAAACTTATAAAAAGTTTGCCAGCAAAAAGGGATCCCCGGAGGGGGAAAAAATACAGGTTTTTTCCTTTCCAAACCTTCGGGGGGGAATCAAAGCCCCCCCCAAAATTCCCCAAATAGGCAAAAAAAAAACCCTGGGGCAATTAAAAAGTGGTTTTACCCAAACCCAATTAAAAGGGGAAAATATCGGTGTGAAAAATTTTTTCAACAAAAAGCCACCGGGTGGGGGGGGAAAAAAAAAGGGGGGAATCCCCCTTTTTTCCCCCCCCCCTTTTTTTTTTTTTTCCTTTTTTTTCTTTTTTTTTTCCCCCAAACTTTTTTTTTTTTTTTTTTTTTTTTTTTTTCCCCCCTTTTTTTTTTTTTCGGGCGTCCCCCCCTCCCGTGAACCACCCGTCAAAAAAAGAAAAAAAATAAAAAGAATACAGCAAAACCCCCGGTGGAAGTCGTGAAACAGCCCACGAAAATCTTCACAGAAAAAATTTCTCACTCCTGTGAAAAAAAACCCCTTTTACCACCCCCTTTTCCAACAGGTTAAAGAAATGATTTTAACAGGTTCAATCCCCTTGTTACCGCGGGAAAAGGTTAGCAAAAATAGTTCCCCTTACTTAGTACAAGTGCAGCAGAAATTCAATTAACCCCCTTCACGAATAATCCCAAAAAGGGAAAAAGTTTTGTGCAAAGGGCACAAATACTCGGGTCGTACGACAAAGGGGGAAATTCCTCACGCGCACACAATAAATTTCTATTCAGGAAGTCCACAATGATTTGTACCGGAAAGATAACGCACGCCAAAAGGAACCAAACCCCCAAAGGGTTTAAAAAAATTTAATAAGGAAAAAAAAGGGAAAAAACCCCGGACTTTTTAGAACAACAAAAATTTACAAAAGTAATCTAGAAAAATGATCCGCTTTTCACCCAGATAAAAACGAATTGGTTTATAAATGGTCTCCGGTAAAAAGGTGGAGACCCCCAGCCAGGCGAGGACCCTCGTACCGGGGTCCCGAGAAAAACCAAGGAACAAATTCCATAGCTTCAAGATATGGAAGAAAAAAAATCATAGAAAGATACGGCCGCGTGGGTTTTCACCCATCGTTTTGGGGAAATAAACCGGATGGTAGTAAGGAATGTGTTTGACTATCGCACATAAATAAAAATTCGCACCCAATCTATCCTCTTCCACGATTGGAAGAATGGGAGAACAAGCCCCGGGCCCAAAAAAATTATGTCACCTTAGACATGCGCGAAGATATTTCCGGGTTATGATGACGAAAGCCGCGATTAACCACTTTTGCGACGGTGTCACCTTAACGTTTTCGACGCCTACCATTCGGGGGTAAACTGCTAACCCCCTATATTTTCCAGGCGGAGGTTCAGTATTTTAAATCCCCCCCTTCAGAAGGGTGGGTAAAAAAAATACCCGGACACTTAATTTTTATGGGCTCCCAGTTTTTCCCCTTTTTTTTGGAAGTCTTAAAACAAAATTTTGAACTTACTACAAAGGGGTGAAAAAATTAACCTCAGAAGGTACCTTTTGGGCTTAAGAAGTCACTTTTCCGGGATCGGATCTCAGCCCAAGGAAGTAAACCGGACCCAAAAAAAGTGGAAGCCCTTTCCCAAAAGAAAGCTCCAAAAACTGTAAAGGAAACCGACGTTTTTAGGGTTTTGGTTTCTTTAGGAAGCTGTTCCTTCGTTCGCGAAAATTTCAGTCCCTACAAATTTAACAAAAAGCTCACTCACTTTCACCTGGGCGGAGGAGTGTCAACAGGGTTTTGAACATCTCAAGTCGTGCCTGATAAATGACCTGTCCCGGGAAGGGCAAAATTTTGAAAACCTTTATTTTCACAACAACGCGAGTAACACTCACGTCGGAGGGGTTCTAAGTCAAGTTCAGTCAAACGGTTCAAATTTCCCCAAATTTGGGGTTTTCTCCAAAAAATGAATTTTGCGAAACACTTTCTCCACGACAAAAAGCGTTGGCTATAAATTTTACCCGAGAAATTTTTTCTTTTCATGGGGCCCCAAAAATTTTAATTGCACGGATCACCCAAACCCCTCACCAGATTTTTTAAAAAAAAAAAAAACCCCCCCGAATGACCAGGGGGATTAGAGATCGCGAAAAATAATATGAGAAAATAACTGAAAGGCAAAATAACTTTGTCGCGGACCATCTTCGCCAGTGGGGTGATAACCCCCCGACCCGAGACTACTGGTTGGGGGTCAACCAAAACCCCAATTCATTCTAGTCAAAGGGGAAAAAACCCCTTGGAAAGAGTTGGTGGAATACCTGGAGGGAGGAAGGTTCCTCCAAAAACATACCGGAAAACCCTTTTTGGGTCAGTTTTGGTGTAAATGACATATAATTTTGTTGAGAAAAAAAACCCCATGGGAGCCCCAAATATGTCCTCATAATTCCCCGTAGTATGACCGGTCTCGCTCCCCAAAAATGCGAGAATTATAGGACCTAGGACAAAAGAAAAAACCCCAAGAAAAACCCAGGGCTTAACTATTGGGCAAAACTTTTAAAGTAGATGTGTGTGAGTGTCAAAATTTTGTAAATTTCCAGAATTCAAAAGGGAAGTAAAGGGGTTCAACAACCTGAAGGATTACCTCCAGTAGATAAAACCTTAGAAAGAATAGGGGTAGACCCCCTGAAGGTAGCGGAGAAAAAGGTTTCCGTTATGTTATGACGGTAGCGTCATTTCAGTAGGTTTTTTGGTTTTCCCCCTTAAAAACCAAAACACTACACACATATAAAGACCATGTGGCAGACCCGGCACTATGGGACCCCCGCAAAATCGTCCTGGACAACGGGGGGAGTTTACCAGCGGGAGTTCCAGCAGTTCTCACACGACACCAAATCACTCTCTGCTATACGCCCCCATACCCCCAAGGAAATTCGGTTTACCCCAGAGGGTGCCCCAGGACCCCGAAAAATCAGTCCTTCCCACCCGGCCAAGGACACCCCTAGTTTTGGCACATTTTTGCAGCCGGCCAAATCACTATGAAAACCCAAACGGTACACACCTCCCTGGACAAAACCCACTCGCTTTCTTCTTCTCATCCCAGGCTTTTTGGAGCGGGGGTTTACCGACGTCGAGGGAGAAAAAAGACGAAGGGGTGGCACACGCTTAATCCCCGAGAGCATAGAAAATGTCGCGTCGGTACAGGGGGCGTCGCAAACAGAAAAAAGGAAAGATCAAGTGGGAGGAGGAGCCTGGTATGGGTCAGAAAAGGACCCCCAATACCGGCAGTGCCGAAAATCAATTGAAATGGGAGGGTTTTTTAGAGTGGGGAAGTAGTTGGGTGGGGGTCATCGTGGTTAGAAAATGTTTTTTAAAAAAAAAACAAGTGAAAAACCCCCGAAAAAAGTGAAGCCTTATCATGGCAGTGAAGAGTGGTTAGTAGAACCGGTGGAGAGGGCTAAAAACCCGGTGGGGAGCAACTAGCCCCGTGTCAGGAGACCTCCTAAAAGGCTCAAAGGGAAGAATAATGTTTTTTTTAGGTTAAATGTGTTAGAAATAAACTGAGTCCAAGAGGTGATGGGTGCAGATAGATGAAAAATTTTGGGCAGGAGATTTTTCATTCTAGAAGTCGGAGTGTCTGGTTTTCACGGGTCAGCCTGGCGGGGGGGAGTATTTTTAATTGGGATGTGTAGTTTCATTTTACAGCAACCCGCTTTCGGTGTGGCGGGCCTTTTAGGACCGTAAGGCTCTCGTTATCAAAGAGAGTAGCGGGAGCACCCATGGGGCGAACCTTGGTTTAAAAGGTAGGACTGAGTCGGATTTTTACACCCCCGTCACTACCCCGGTATCAGGTTGATGGGAATTCTTTTTTGAATATTTATGTAATTAAAACACAAGCAGACACCCCTTTTTAAAAAAAACAGAAAAATTCCATTTAAATCATCTAAATTCGTCCCAACACACCTCCCCTTGACGCAGCTTTTTAAAAGGAAACAGATCCGGGGGTAGTTTAAATTTTTAGAAGAATTTTATTTTCCCGGGAAAGACGTGTGTATGCCCCTTATTTGGGAGGATAGATGAGAATTATTTTAATATAACCCGAGTTAGCCCAAGCAGTTCAATTTTTTTTGTTTCACGGGGACTCACGCCCCTTTTTTCTTTTCCCCCATTTTTTCCCTCTTTTCCTTCCTACGACCCCTTTTGTTTATTTCTTTCCTCATTCCCGCCATTTCTTTCCCCTTTCCCACTCCCCCCCCCCCACATGCCGGGTGGAGTCAAAATTCGGGGAAAATTATTCCGCGATCATGATAACAAGGGTTCAAAACTTTCATCCTCCCCCGTATTTCAGATCAAGGAAAAAAACCCCAGATTTTAAGTCTTTCAAAATAATCCCCCCGACGATCAGTTCTAAAGGATATCTTAGTAAAAATTAACGCTAAAATTTAAAAATCTACCAAATTTAGGTCACTCCCTACCCCCTCACTCTTGAAAAAAAGCTTCGGACTTTTGACATGGAAAGTAAAAACCCCCCTTTCGGATTTTTAAAATAAACAATTAAATTTTCATTCAAAGAACAGGGCTGTATTATGGGAGCCTTTTTTTTAGGTAACGGTTTTATTATTTTAAATTGTTTGTCGGGGTTTTAAGCTTTATTTGAGGTCACGTCGGCCATTCAAACAAATCCCTTTTTTGCCCAGGGCCATGACTCCTGAGACGCCAGCTCAAAACCCCCTTCTGTAGGAAGTCGCCGACGTTCCCCTCCGTTTCCCCCCCCCCCCCTTTTTTTTTTCAATTTATCTATTTTTTTCAAAAGGGGGCGCGTTTTGTTTTGCTAAAGTAAGAAAGGGCCCGCATCCCTTTTAAAATATTTTAATGGTCTCACCCATCCTTC
Source organism: Chionoecetes opilio (assembly GCA_016584305.1). Lineage (NCBI taxonomy): Eukaryota > Metazoa > Arthropoda > Malacostraca > Decapoda > Majidae > Chionoecetes > Chionoecetes opilio. Next base: position 287,578 of record JACEEZ010012281.1, on the reverse strand, counting down.
TCTAGGCCGACATCTTGTCCTTGACGGAAAAAGGCCCCATGGTACTATGAATCCACACCCCAACTCATTTCCCACATTTTCCCCTAATTTTAATTCTTTTATGTTAATTAAAATATTTAGCGGTAGGTTTCTTAAATGAAGGATAATCATTAGAGGATCGGAGGAGGGTTTTGCTCAAAGAGTTCCCTTCATCAGATAGGGAAAAGCTTACCTTCAGACTAGGGAAAAGCCCTGTACAGGGTGTAAAGTTTTTTTTAATCCGATAGGTTTTTCGGTTTGGGGTTTAACCCCTTTTGTTTAGTGATCTCAAGCAAGAAAATATTTCAGTAGAATAAAAAGGATGATTTTTTTCAAAAAGTTTTTGTGTTATTAAAAAAACCCCCCGGGGATTATTCTGGTTAGGAAGTAATTCCCCCCACTTCCAAAAGAGTCAGCCTTTTCTCGGTAAGTTCCCCGTATCAATCCGATACAAAAAAATCTAATTTAATATTATTCAAACGCCCCCCAGGGATTTTCCAGAGAAATATCGCCTGAGTGGGCAGATCCCCTTAACTCACACCTGTTCCCCCAAAACCCAAACCCCTTCCCCTTTTCCCTTAAAACATCCCCATTTTATTTTCTCCGCAGGAGAAGTGGTCAAATTAATCACATAGTGAAGTCTAAGTAAGTAAACCCCATTCAAGTTGTAATCAAAAGAAAAATAAAAATCAATTAATACATTAAAATAACGTTGACCCGATAAACCCCCTAGAGTTAAGCAACACATGGTAGTTTTGCGGGGGGATTTTTTTTTTATCGGATAAAATCAAAAGTTTTTTAAATATTTGAAACCCACAAAAATTTTGGCAACACAATATGGATGATTTAGTTGATTGATAAGGATAGAGAGAGGGCTGATTTATTTAAAAAAAAAATCATGGTTTTAAACTGAAAATATTTCATCGAGTTTTGGGAAAAGTAAAAATTTCGAATTTCATGAAAAAAATTTTCAAAAGTACGTTGAATTTCATGAAAGGTCAGACAAGATCAGATCTTGTCATGTGCAGAAGAAAATGAGGAATAGATCTTGTCAGTGTGACGAGTTATCTTGTCAGGCTATAATGACGAAGGCCGATCTAGTCATAGTGACAAGATTTCGGCGATTCTGTGTTTACGGTGCACCTATGGTGCTCGAGCACGCAACTCAGCAGTTTTGAGGGATGCTAGTGAAGGATGTCAGAGACCACCGACCAGCAGTTTGCCCGTTCACAATGTACTGAGTCCCCTACGTTCTCCCCTATCCAGTGTGCGGGTAGCTGCTGGCAGTGTTGGTTGAGCGATAGGTACTGGCGTGCAGTTGTGCCAGATAACATGGGCCAATCAACCCTGTGGAATAATACGGTACATCGTACATACGTACCAGGTACATCCCAGGGATTTGCAGACCGTATGCTCCATAACTATCAAAGTTCTACTAAGTTCACACTGTATAACCCATACACCGGAACGTCTGGCATGGAGATTAACTGTCTAGTGACTAGTTCAACGCAGACGTTTCTGTGCATCTGGTAACACTGCTGGGGATGTAGCACACGTGGCCACGCCCGAATATATAGCTCGCTCATGAACTGCCTCGGTCAGGGATGGTGCTTCAGTTGTTTGCGTCTATACTATGATTTTCCGGGTACTCGCCGTTACCATGCTCCAAAACCAGTTGCCCACTGACAGTGTAGACGGGCCTTATTACACACACACACACACGCGTTTCCTCTTTCTACCTTTCTATGCCCCTCACAGCACATTATCTCCCTTTTTAACACTCTCCTCACATCCTCTTCGTGACAAATGGTATTACACCTGATAATTGCGTTATAAAAGTCTATTTAACATCATGTATGAACAGCTAATGTGATAATAATTGAATTGGTAATTGCATTTTTGGTCAGACTATATGTGGGCCATTGGGTCTAAATCTTCTAAATTATGTTATAGACACCGTGGCTATATCGCATGGGATGGAAGCTTCATGTCTTACTCATATTATCTTCAGTGTTACCTACGATGAAGTGGTAATCAGGGAATTCCTTGTACTGATACAATGTAGCTTATATTGACTGACTTAATACTTTACAACTATTAGCTCACTATAAGATGTGACTCTATTATCTATTTTTTAATTCTCATGTAGCTAAGAAAACCTAAGATAAGCCATATAACATGAAAAAGCCAAGTCAAGAAAATGCTGTTTGTTTCAATGTGACCAAAATTCCCATTGATGACCATAAGACGAAGTGATCGTGTACCTAAACTTTGATAGTTCACTACTCAAAAAAAAATATTGCAAGGTTAGATATACTGCATACAGCATACTACACCGTGATGACAAAAAACAGATCAAGACTAGCTGTGTGCAGTTTCATTTTGGCATATCCCCCCTTTCACCCCTACACCATCGTCCACAAATTTGTCGTTCAGACATCTACACATTTAAATTTCACCCACACGAACATACCAAAAATTAACAGGGTACCATATTAAAAAAAAACATCAAAATTAATTACACACACACAAACACACAACACAACACATATTTTCCCCAAAAGGGTTTTTTTTTTCCCCCCCAAAAGGGGCCCCCCTCCTCGTACCGCGCTGTCCCTTACTGCCTGTGCCTTTCCCAAAACCGATAAATCGCCTACACTTGGAGCACGAAAACCCCCCTCCCAACCCCCTCCCCCCTCCCCCCCGGCGTCGGGCAACCCCCCCCTTTTTTCCCCTTTTCCTTTTTTTAAAATCAATATTTCGTGTTTTGATTGGCGGAGTGTTCTTCCAAGGAAAGGACAGAAAGGGAAACCCCCTTTTTTCCCCGCTGGGGGAAGGCCCAAAAAAATTTAAAAAGCGAGGGGAAGGTGAGAGGCAAGAGAAGTGGAGGGGGGGAGGAGGGGAGAAAGGGGGGGGAAAGGGGAGGAAGGGGGAAAAAAAAGGGAAAGGGAGGGGGGAAAAATTAATAACGAAAAAAACCCTTGGGGGGGGAAAAATTTGTTTCCCCCAAAAAGGGAAAAAAAGGGTTTTTTATTGTGGCTATTTTAAATTTTTCCCCCCCTTTTTCCCCCCCTTCTTTTCCCTTTTTTTTTCCTTTCTTTCCCCTTTCCCCTTCCCCCCTTTTTTCTCCCCCCCCCCCCTCCAAAATGTTGGGGGGTTAGGGTGAAAAAAAAAAAAAAAAAAACCCCCCCCCCCCCCCCCCCCCTTTTTTTTTTTTTTTGGGGGGGGGGGGAAAAGGGGGGAAAAAAAGGGGGGGAAAAAAGGGGAGGGGAAAAAAAAAGGGGGAGGGAGGAAAAAAGGGGCCCCCGGGGGGGGTTTGGGGAAAATTTAGTTTTGGGGGGTGGGGGGCGCTGCCGGCTGTTTCCGGGGGGCCACTTCCTCGGGCTCTTGTCCCCCCGGGGGGGGGGGGGGATGTTGCTCAGGAAGGCCCGGGTCCTCCTCCTTTGCGCTTGAAAACAAATTTGGTTTGATTGGGGGGCCCAAGGAAGAGGAAGAAGGTGGGGGGAAGGAGGGGGGGGGGGGGAAGTGAGAAAGGGGGGGTTAAGGAGGAGAGGAGGGAAGGGAGGAGTGCAAGAGAAGATGGAGAGAGGAGGAGGAGGAGGAGAAGGGGGGTAGGGGAAGGGGTAGGAGGAGGAGAAGGTAAGGGAAGGGGGGGTTTGGGAACATAAGAACATAGAAAATAAGGCAGGGCCCTGCATGTCAGGTGGGAATGAACTTGCTTGTCCGCTAAGCGGCAACAGCGGACAAGTAAGGGTCTCGCCCCCCCCCAGCTGTGTGTAGCTAGAACCTATCCTCTCTCTCTTCCTCTCTCTCTCTCTTCTCTCTCCTCTCTCTCTCTCTCTTCTCTTCTCTCTCTCTCTTCTCTCTCTTTTCCTTTCCTCTCTCTCTCCTCTTCTCCCCGTACACAATACTGATCATGAAAGAATATGGGTGGTTACGGGATGAGAGAGAGAGAGAGAGAGGAGGAGAGAGAGGAGGAGGAGGGGGGAGAGAGGGGAGGGAGTGGGTGAGAGAGAGAGAGAGAGAGGGGAGAGAGGAAAGAGAGAGAGAGAGAGAGAGAGAGAGGAAAGAGAGAGAGAGGAGGAGAGGGGGGTGGTGAGGCCTGAGTGAGGCCATAAAATATGAACGGTGGCGCGTTGGGCGCGATACCTTTGACGTCATGCGCACAAAGGATGATTTGCCTCGACGCCCCGGGGAGTGGAGTTACTTCGTTCTTTTCTTGGTCTCCCTTGTTGGTTTTCAAAGTTGGCGGCGTATGTCCTGGGGACGGGGGGCGGCCTTCAATAAACTATCTACTCTTTTATCCCTTGATGCGATAAGTTCATGTTTAAGATTACTTTACTAAGACAGATCAATTCAGTGGGGGGTGGGGGTGAATTTTTTTAGGAAAAAGTTTGCGCATCTCGGTTCATTGTGCTACAGAAAACAAGCTACGTTGGAAAAGCTATTAAAAATGAAGGTGACCTTTATGAAGTTTTTTTCAAAATCGCCCCATTTTTTTACAAAACGCCAAAAAACTGCAATTTGAGAAAATAAAGTTTTCTACTAGATCTTCTCTCTCTCTCTCTCTTTCTCTCTCTCTCTCTTCTTCTCTCTTTCTCTCTCTCTCTTTCTCTTTCTCTCTCTCTCTCTCTCTCTCTCTCTCTCTCCTCTCTTCTTCTCTCTCTTCTCTCTCTCTTTCTCTCTTCTCTTCTCCTCTCTCTCTCCTCTCTCTCTCTCTCTCTCTCTAAAAAAAATTCTAACATTTTTTTTTACTCTAGAACTGAACGGAATACGAACTCGAACACGTTTCACACCTAGGTGTGAACGCCTATTTACTGGTTATTTACTGTAATTTCAGTATCGAATATACGATTATACAGCATGCCAAATGAAAGCATCTAAAACTGAAGTGCTGAGCTTCTAAGGCTATTCTGCCTGGTGATGGAGCCTTCCCCTGTCCTGCCCTTACTACCCTAGGCAAGGTAACGCACAATAGTATCAATAATTCTGCCCGTCTTTCAAGCACACCGAATATCGAACTTTTTTTTTATTTTTATTTTTTTATTTAAGCTAAACAAATTAATTCTCGTTACAGCAGTTAGCTCACATACGCAATGGACCACCAACTGTCCATAGGCATAGTTTAGGCATACTACCCTAGGCAAGGTAACGACAATAGTATCCATATTTTCGGCCCATCTTTCAAAACACACGAATATCAAAGACTTAATTTTTTTTTATTTCCTTGATTATCATGTTAAAGAAAATTATTATCGTTACAGCAGATAGCTCACATAAGCAATAAACCACCAACTGTGCATGCATAGGCATTGACTTAATAGACTCACTATAACAGTATCAATGTATTTAATTCTAGAAAAATGCAAGGACTAAATATTGGTAGTATCATCTTAACGTTAGCAAGTTTGGCCCGCTAACTTGCCATACTCTGCTAAGTCCTAATAAAAGTAAGAATGGCTATTGGGAATCTGATATAAATGATGATTTGGCACGTAAGTAACATTACGAATATTTGCAAGGTTAATCTAAAACTTATTTTCCTATATTTTCAACAGCTTGTATTCCATATACACTGAATTGAAGGTGGGAGAAACTAATCGATGTTGGCGGCTTGTGGCAACACATTTCACGCATCAGCATGCCATGCCCGCCAGCCTTGAAATTTCGCCTCACACGCCTCGGCCCCGGACCACACAACCCTCACAGCTCACCTGCACCGCTTGCGATTGTCCCTTAACCCTCACGGAGACCATTGAACACTTGCTGCTGCAGTATCCACGCTTCACCTCCCACCGCGTTGTCCTGAGGTCGGCAACCCATAATTCGAGAAGAGCCATTTTCTTCAAACTTTGCAGAAAAGCATTACTGATGGAGCCGCAGTGAAAATTATGAATGAAACTTACGCAACAATAAAATGTTCCTCATCCATAATACCATATGGGAGTTATATATACCTAGAGACAAGATAATCAAATTCACTTTGATAATAATAATGATAATAATAATAATAATAATAATAATAATAATAATAATAATAATAATAATAATAATAATAAGTAGCTAAAATAATTCATCCCAATATTTTCCTAGAGACCTAGGACCTAGGTCACATACACTATTGTACTGCGGCTACCAATGCCAGTATTGTATCTGTTATATTTTTCTTTATAATAATTTGGACATTTTTAAGTAGGCGGCAAGAGCCGCACAGGTCTCTTGAAAGAGCCGCATGCGGCTCCGGAGCCGCAGGTTGCCAACCGCTGTACCTACACCCAACTCCTCACCCTGCCACCCTGGACCTGCCCACCGTGCTTGCGTCAACCCCTCACGACAACACCCTGTCGTCCGCCTCACCTTCGCTTTCCTGAAGGCTGGTTAGCTGAGGCACGACGCCTGTAATTGCCTTACAGAACCTCGCCAGTGGTCATAGGGTTCCTCAAGGGATCCTCGCAGCCCTAAACAACACCAATTATCATGATTGAAGGTTCACTGTGGCAATGTTTCAGGGATGACATATCCTCATTGAGGAGGCGATGAATAACAGCCTATTCCTTTCTTTCCCACGTAATTATTTCCTACTCTTCTTCCTTCCTTCAATCTCTTCAATCCCACCACCTTCACAGCTAACATATAGATCCCCACCAATCACAAAGGTGGAAACACTGCACTATTTCTCCACAAACTGTACAAACACCGATAATTCCCTCTCATATTTCCTCCCGCGTTAGCCTTCCTGACCGCTCCCGCCACCGCCACGCTTACTTGTGCATTCCCTGCTGATTCCAAGCACGCCTGACTATAGTGGGGCAGAAAACGATGTGTTGAAGCACTCTTGACATTGTGACGCGAATGAATTGTAGTCAAGGACACACGCACACACAAAATAATGATACTTTTGGTTCCCCCGAGCACATCTTCACCCTGAGGCCACGTATATAGACCGGGAGCCCAGAGCATTTATTCATGTGAATGACGGCAAAAGGTTTGACATCATAAATATCATGATTGACCTTCAGACATTCAATTTCAGCATTGCTGCCGGAGCGCAGCTGGGGCTTCAACCCTTAAATACCCCAAATAGAAGGGTTAAAAATGACATTAATTCATGCCAAAAGCGCCAAGGCTCGAAATAGTAAAAACTAATATGCAGAAGTCTCCAGACCAATAAATGGAAAACAACAGCAATTTTGGGTGGGGCTCTGCCCCTGACAGCAAGCCCCACTCTTGGGTCAAAAATGACATTTATCATGCAAAATGCGCCAAGGCTGGCAATGGTTTCAAATTGTTCCCAAGTCCCACTAAATATTCAACGACAGCAAATTTTGGTGGGACTTTGCCACCGACAGCAACCCTCCCCCATCCCCGGCTCAAAAATGAAATTTATTCATGCAAAAAGCACCAAGGCTGGAAATCCTCTCAAATGTTTCCCAAGAGTCCCCTGTACACTAAATGCACAGTGACAGCAATTTGGGGTGGGGCCTTGCCCCCGACAGCAGCCCTCCCCCGCACCAAAGAGATGGTGCATATATATAAATATATATATATATATACATAATA
>JACEEZ010012281.1:257500-277500 GCA_016584305.1 Chionoecetes opilio | reverse complement strand
TTCTCCCCCGCCTGGTTTTATCTCATTATATATATATATAAAATAATAATTAAAATTATATATATATATATATATTATATATATATATTTTAAAAATTACTATCATATATAATACATATACAATAATATAATATACATTACATATATAAAAAATATTCATATCATTATATAATATAATATATAATTATTATATACATATATATAATATATATAATAATTTTATAATATTATAATACAGGTATAATATAATATATAATATATATAAAAGTTAAAATATATTATATATAAATATAATATATATATATATATATACGGGTAAAATATAATTAATAATATATATATATAATATATTATATAATACAGGTATAAATAATATATTAATATATTATATATATTATTTATTATTATTGTATATATATATATTACCTGTGTAATACGAGTATTAATAATAATATAATATGTTAATTAATAATATTAAAATTAAAATTTTATATATTTTAATATATAAATTTTAAAATTATAATATATAAAAAATTGTAAAACCCTGTTATATAATAATATTATTTTAATATATATATATAAAAATATAATATATAAAATATATATATAATATATATATATATATACAGGTAAATTACATATTTATAAAAATATATATATAATATTATATTATTATATATATAACACATGTAATATATATAAACAAAAAATATCATAATTTTTTAAAATTATATATATATATATATATATATATATTGTTAATATTATATATATATACCTGTGTTATATATATATATATATATATATATATATTATATAATATAAAATTTTAATTTTATATATATAAAATATTTTTTAATCCCTGTATATTATATATAATAATTATATTATATATATATATAAAATTATATTAAAATTATAACCTGTTATATTATATTATTAAAATTTTTATATTATATATAAATATATATATATAATATTAGGGGGGTCCTTAAAAAAAAAAAGTTGGAAATTGTTTTTTTTCCAAACCCCCGGGAATTTTTTACCATTAAAGGGGAAATCACCTAAAATTTTTTTATGGAATTCGGCTCGTAGGAAGAGTTGCCACAGCCCCGAAGTTTCCTCTGTGACTCGTTGACTGGTCAGGGTGTTTTGGGAACATCTCCTTTTCCTCCTCCTTTTTTCACAATATTTTCCTTCCGAATTCGATTTATTTGTCAAAATTTAAAGTTTGAAATTTTTCCCTTTCTTTTCAGTTGATAGGCGACGGGAGCAAAGATTTTTTTGGGGTTCCCCCAAAGGGAGGTAATTGGCTCCAAAAATCCCTTCCAACGAAGGGGCCGGGGGCGTTTCCACCGTCTACAGCCAAAAGATGACTCTCCCTGTTTACGCTGGCCCGTGACCCCCATGGTGGCTCGTTTTGGGATATGGCGCGGATCCCAATGATCCGAAAAGAAACATTGTCACCCCCGATTGAAACTCCATCGGGGGTACGAGCTCCTCAAGAAAGGGCGCTACGGCGATCGGAGCTCAAAACTCGAAAGAAAAGGGTTTTGAGGGACCTCGACCTCTTCGACGGGCACACGGGAAGCGCTGACCCTGATGACCAACCAGGAGGACAAAGAGTTTTCCCCCCGCCCCAAAGGGAGCCCGGACGTCGAGGAAGGTGGGGGGCCCCCGATTCCGTCCTTCGCTCAGGACGAGGCATCCTTCGTTGGAAAAAGGGCCCCCTGCTTTCTCCCCCGCAAACAAGAAGAGGGCCGCTTCCTCATCTGTGGGGCAGCTCGGTCCTCGCCGCGTCCAGCCCCAAACCCCTTTGCGTTGTCTCAGATAAGAATAGGAGAGTTGGAGGAGCGGTTGCGAAGCGGGCGAAACGGGCCCGAAAAAACATCGTTCTCCAACTGGCGGCCCCGCTGGATCGAACCAGCTGACCCATCGTTCCCGAATACGTGTGACTGAAGCCCCCGTTTCCTAGGCCGAACGTCGAAAAAAGCTCAACATCAACCGTCATCCACCGACGCCCAAAGCGAAAAACGTTTTCGGCCCGGCCTCAAAATCAAGAGGGGTTTTTGGTCAGAAAATCGTGGTGGCCACGGGATGGCAACTCTGAGGACCTACCACAAAAAAACATGGGACCGTCTCCCCATCACTTTGGGATTTAGGCGCCCAAAAGTCGCCGTCGCCCAAATGGGCATGGGACGGGAGGAGAATGGCGGCAGCGGTGGTCTCGGCCCTGGAGACTGGGGAGTCGCGGATCAGGGAGTCGGGGTGTCCTTCGACACCACGGCATCCCAAAACCGCCCCAAAAACGGGGCCTGTGTCCTACGAACAGAAAAAAAGGGAAAAACCCGCTGGGATTTCGCCGTGTCCCATATCCGGGGAAAGGTGGTACATGCGGTTTCGTCCTTTTTCTTGGTGTTCCCATCGCCCGAGATTGCTCTTCAAACGCTTCCAAACCTCATGGGAGAGCTCGACCCGGGGGCTTCGGCACGGGAATCATGGTGGAGGGGAATGGGGACTGTTCAGAGGGCGTCAAGGATGAGGCCTTCGATGGACTCTTCAAATCCTTCAAGAGCGTGGGACCTTCGCGATGACTACCCGGGGAAATTTGGTCAAACTTTCACATTTTCCCGGTGGTGCCCCTCCCGGGGAATTCGATTCCTTTTCTGGAGCAAAGCACCCGGCCAGGGATGCAAAATCCTTACTCCTTTAAATTTGGATTTTCCCGGGGCAGTTTCCGCTGACGAAGAAGGAGGGGTGGGCTCCAGCGGTTTGGGCCCCTTCGTCTCCGAGTCTAGCAAAAGGCCCGGTTGAGGCTTCTTTCTCGGTTTAAGCCCCCCGACTCGACCCCGAATCATTTAGGGGCCCCCGGACCTACGACAAGATCGACCCTGAGTCGGAGACGTCGGCTGTCGAAACTGTCAAGCCTCTGTGGTACGTGCAGAAAAACTGGTTTGGGGTGTCCTTCTTCGACTCCGACGTGTCCTGCGAGACCAAAAACGCCTGGTTACGGCCCCACGACGAGAGGAATTTGACGGAGAGGACACGGCTCCGAAAAAAGTCACGTTCAAAGAAGTCGGTCCCAGATTCCCCCTGGGAAACTTCGCAGTGGACGTACTCTCCACTTCTTCCGGAACTACACCTGGAGAGGGCCCTTCCTCATTGCCACCGGCTGTGGCAGATGGACGAGGGGTCCCGCGGTCCTCCCAGATCGCCGAACCTCGCTGTGGTGAATGCCACGCGGGGGAAAAAGGAGTTGCGCTATCCAAAGTTCAACGGATCCCTCACAAAGGGTGAGGGGCAGCTTTCGTTCCTCCTTAAGGGTGGCGGACCACCCGGAAAGGCCTTCCCGGCCCCCGGAAGCGCACCCTGGCCCCACCAGGCCACATGGGAGCCCCCCCAAACACGATACCCCGCCTTCGAGCGGTAATACCCCAACTGAGGGGGACCCGGAGCCAGGGCCAGGTGAAATTGGGGGAGGCTGTGCAACATCTTTCGTGAACCGATTGGCTGAAAATTTTCTCACATATATTTTTAAAATAGAAATATCCGGGGTTGGAAAAAAAAGTTTTTCAAAATTAAAATTTTTCATACTATAAGGACCACCCAATATTATATATATATATATATATAATTATATAATATATGTATAATTTAAAATTAATATTATATAATTTTAAAATTTTTATAATTTTATATAATATATATATTATATATACATAATATATAATTTTTATATAAACATATATAAATATATTATAATATATATATATATATATATATAATATATATATATAATATATAAAAATTTTAATAAATTTAAAATATACATATTACATTAAAATTTTAAAGTAATATATATACACATATATATATATTTATAATTTTATATAATATAATAATAATATATATATAATATATATATGTATTAAAACCACAAATACGGAAAAATTTAACGTCACTCCATTTAGGATCTCTAGAAGGATAACCGAGCCCTGAAGAAGCTCCGTTCCAAGTCTCCTTCTCGGGCGAGTGCTATTCGAACAGCAGATGGGCGCCTCGTGTCGGACATGGATGGGCAGATGGCTCGTTGGGCTGAGTACTTTGGGCAGTTGTTCACGGTGGACCCTCCAACTGAGCAGCTTCACACCACTGGGTTACAGGCAGTGGATGCCGATCCTCCCATTGACGAAACCGCACCCTCTCTTGACAAAGTCAGAGAGGCTGTAGCAAAGTTGAGGGGTGGAAAGGCAGCTGGTGTTTGTAATATCAGTGCGGAGCTCCTCAAAGCTGGGGGTGAGGCCATGATCCGCGGGTTGCATGCTGTCCTGACTGCCGTGTGGCAATCAGGTACCATTCCTCCTGATTGGAAAAGGGGGCTGGTCGTCCCTATCTGGAAAGGGAAAGGGGACCGTAAGGACTGCAACGATTACCGCGGTATTACACTGCTCAGCGTACCAGGCAAGGTGCTTGCCTATCTATTGCTGACACGGATTCGCAGTCATCTGGTGAAGCATCAGAGACCTCAGCAGTCTGGGTTCACGCCTGGTAAGTCAACAACGGACCGTATCCTAGCGCTTCGTGTCCTGGTGGAACGCCGACGTGAGTTTCGACAGGGGATGCTTGCAGCCTATGTTGATCTCAAGAAGGCGTTTGACTCAGTGCATCGTGAGTCATTTTGGGATCTTCTGCGACTTCGAGGGATTCCTGCAAGGACTATTGGTTTGATAACTGGTCTGTATTCTGGGACTGAGAGTGCTGTGAAGTGTGGGACAGGTGTATCCGGCTTCTCTCCTGTGAATACAGGAGTGAGGCAAGGGTGCATCCTTGCCGCATCACTTTTCAACGCTTGTATGGACTGGGTATTGGACAAGGTTGTAGATCAAAGTGATTGTGGAGCATCCGTCGGTAACACCGATGGAGACCAACACCAAGATCACTGATCTTGTTTTTGCCGATGATGCAGTAATCTTTGCTGAGTCGCTGGAGGTCCTGGTGATGGCTCTCGAGGCGCTGCACGAGGAGGCAAAGCCTTTGGGACTTGAAGTCTCCTGAATTAAGACAAAAGTCCAGGTGTTTGGAGGCCTACTAGATGAAACAGTACAGTCTGTCCATGCGTGCGGCGAGGACATTGAGATCTTGGAAAGTTTTACATACTGTGGAAATTATCCATCAACCACCCTCTCATAATTAGTAGAGTAGTGGTTTTGTTCCCCCCCCCCCTTGTGAGTGAGGTATTTTCCGCTCGTCATAGGGGTGTATAGGGATGTGTATATATAATTATAAATGTAATGGGTGATATTAAGGTAATTTAAGTAAATGGTAAATACTGGGATGGATAATTGAACATTCCCAGTAATATTAAGCATTTACACTTTCTAATTAGCACCTTAATTTGGAGCGACCGGTCATTGGCCGCCGTACTATAAATTTGCACCAATCGTGACGGTCCGCCTGTTTGCTACCTAAAAGGTGACACGTGTAATTGGTAGCGGTGGCTCACCGCCCACTCTCGGAGAATCAGTACACTCCACCCTTCCGTGAGGATAAGACGTGCTTGTAGTATATAAGTACAAGTACAAGTTCACTACCAGCCCTCACCGAGTTAACATCTCTTATTAATATGAAGAGATTTTGTACATAGTGAATTGTACATATAAGTGATAAACCAATAGGACTTGTCTTGGCGACACATATAACAATCCGCCGTGCGTCATGGATAACAGGGTGTGAAAACCCACTTGACGCCAACAAAGTACTCGTCTCCACCTCTGCTCTTGTCATTCACGGGCGGCCTCGATCCCGGCGACCACATCGGATCACAAGACCATGCAGTATTAATCAAGCCTACAGCCGTTTTCAACCCACTATCCACCGATAAGTATCCTAGTTAGTTGATTAGCTAGGATAATGTGTCGGGATGATAGCCATGGGTTTGATTGATTAGGTAAGAACCCTCATATCAAATATGTATGTGACATAAATTTCTACAATTGGTGCTCCGAGTGAGGAATATTGATGTTCATGTGACTCGAGGTGGTCGTTAAGTGAGGCGTAATTATGAGCCTATCACAACCGCTGGTTATGAGGCTGGAGGCGGGGGTTTTCGCGTCGTCAGGAATGACTCAGCTGTTCAACTACCATATGCCATCACCCTGTGGTAGTAGCTAGCATCAGAGGTTACGTACTAGTTAGTTGTAATAACTAAAGTGGGGGTTGGTCATAGGCCTGGTTATGCGCCTTGTTAGGCCAGCCAACAGCGCTTCCCGCACTTAGATAATAATTACTTATCAACTAATAATTATATAGTAACGTAATCTTGCATTTAAAATTTTATTTGAGTTAATTAACTAAATCATGGCGAAGTTAGCTAAGCTTTCATTATCAGCTAAGTTAGCAATGCTCACAAGGATTTATAATAAATGTGAGGACGCAATTAAGGCAATTCCTATTGATTGTATTAATTTAAAGACAGGTCTACCATTGCTAAATGAGCAATGGGAAAAATATGAGGAGGCTTACTGCCTATATGAAGTTCAATTAAGACAAGTTGGGGATAAATAAATTATTCAACAATGTGTTATCAATCATGAACACGAATGTCAAAGATATCTCGATAAAGTAATTGAATATGAGGGATTACTGGAGTGTGCTCATATTTCATCAACAGATATAGCTTCTTTAACCCAAAGTTTGCAAGGTATTTAGCAAGAAACTCCCCACAGGGAGATCACGATTATTACGCCTGAAGGTAATCAGCTATTGGCCTCAGCCAGCCCCCATAGGAACAAATTGACCAAATTATTAGGTCTGTTCCTTGATCATGAGGGTATTAGGTGTCGAAGTCGAAAGCTATTGGCCTCAGCCAGCCCCCATAGGAACAAATTGACCAAATTATTAGGTCTGTTCCTTGATCATGAGGGTATTAGGTGTCGAGGTCGAAATTTGAATCAGCCACCCTCAGAGTTTAAAGATCCCTCGTTAGTGGGTATTTATCCTGCGCCTGTTACGCAAATCAAACAGCCTGTAATTACGATTCAAACTTCTCAGCCTACCAGTAAACCACTTAGACCTACTCAAATAATAGATACAATCCCTACATCTGGGGCAATAGCCAAAGACCACAGTGCCGAAACCACTATTGAAATGTTCCGGTGCTATGTGGCCTGGGGTGATGTCACATGAAGCGGACCTTCAGTTTTCGCCGGCCCCCAGTGTGGAAATTATCCATCAACCACCCTCTCATAATTAGTAGTGGTGGTTTTGTTTCCCCCCCCCTTGTGAGTGAGGTATTTTCCGCTCGTCATAGGGGTGTATACACACACTGTATAGGGATGTGTATATATAATTATAATGGTAATGGGTAATATTAAGGTAATTTAAGTAAATGGTAAATACTGGGATGGATAATTGAACATTCCCAGTAATATTAAGCATTTACACTTTCTAATTAGCACCTTAATTTGGAGCGACCGGTCATTGGCCGCCGTTCTATAAATTTGCACCAATCGTGGCGGTCCGCCTGTTTGCTACCTAAAAGGTGACACGTGTAATTGGTAGCGGTGGCTCACCGCCCACTCTCGGAGAATCAGTACACTCCACCCTTCCGTGAGGATAAGACGTGCTTGTAGTATATAAGTACAAGTACAAGTTCACTACCAGCCCTCACCGAGTTAACATCTCTTATTAATATGAAGAGATTTTGTACATATGAATTGTGCACATGTGAATTGTACATATAAGTGATAAACCAATAGGACTTGTCTTGGCGACACATATAAAAATCCGCCGTGCGTCATGGATAACAGGGTGTGAAAATCCATTTGACGCCCAACTACCGTCTCCAGCCCACCGCCTCTGTCATTCACGGGCGGCTCTGATCACGCGCTACCACTGCGGATCACACGACTTGCAGTATTGATCAAACCTACAGCCGTAATTCAAACCACTACCCACCGATAAGTATCCTAGTTAGTTGATTAGCTAGGATGATGTGTCGGGAGAACCCATGTCAAACATGGGTTTGATTGATTAGGTAAGAACCCTCATATTATATATGCATGTGACATAAATTCCCACACATACCTTGGTAGCGCAGTCCATAATGGCGGCGGGTCACGTCAAGTCTTACAGCGGATTGGCATAGCCCAGTAGCCCACGGTGTTATGGACTCGCTCAGCAAGAGTATTTGGCGTTGTTGGTACCTGTGCAGGAGGACAAAGATCCGGAACTTCAAGTCGCTTGTGATCCCTGTCTTACTCCATGGTTGTGAGATAGGACACTAAATAGCGACTTGAAGAGGCGAATCGATGCCTTTGGTAATAAGTGTCTTCGCAGAATCATGGGGGTATTGCTGGGATGATTACGTGTCAAATCAGCGATTGCACCGTGAGACTGAATCGAGGCCTATTACCTGCATAGTCCATCAGCGCCAACTTCGGCTATATGGGCATGTGGCACGCTACCCTAAAACCGATCCTTCCCATCGGGTTGTATCTGTAAGAGACAATCCGGCGTGGAGGAGGCCAAGGGGGCGCCCACAAGGCTCGTGGCTGGGGCAAGTTGATGTTTCTTCTCGAGAGCTGCTTGGTATGGGAAAGGAGCCTGCATGGGGACTCGTGCGTG
This sequence comes from Chionoecetes opilio, assembly GCA_016584305.1. Taxonomy (NCBI): domain Eukaryota; kingdom Metazoa; phylum Arthropoda; class Malacostraca; order Decapoda; family Majidae; genus Chionoecetes; species Chionoecetes opilio. The sequence continues at coordinate 268,875 of JACEEZ010012281.1, read as the reverse complement.
GTGACCCCCGGGAGTGGTGTTGTAGGGTGGGCGAGGCGACGCGCCACCCGGCGTATGCCCCCAATGATTGATTGATTTCCATAAATAAAAAAAAGGGCAAATAATTTAGCTTTCCTGTAAATTCATGTTACATGCAGTTCCGATGGTGCACTGGTAGGAAGTGAGCATGGATTACACGTTATTGTCTTCGTCATTGTCATCACTCTCCTCACTCAATGGGGAGTTTTCGAAGCTAAGCCGCCAGATGTCTCTCGCGCATCTCACATCCACTGCTCTTTGAGCGTGAATGATCTATCATTTACCGTAAACTCCCTGTACTTTTTCGGGACATATCAGAATTACCCTTCAATACAACAACTGAAACAGTTCTTAATAAAAAATGTAGTTTATCATTTTGTTTTTCAGCACTTGAAGAAAATATTGGCAAAACATAGAATACTTGAAAATTCAATTTCTTAAAATCGTCATTTCATGGAAACACTGCACGTTCAAGCTGAATGAAGCTTCAGGAAGTATGTACTTGTATGTAAGCTTTCACTGAGTACCTGTTTTGGGTGTATATGTCTCTCTTACGACGAACATTTAACCAAGAAGTAATTTAAGTAATTGGCACCTCAACGAACAGTCCTCTATCGAAGACAATACATGGGTCTTGTTTACTTGTTGTCTTGAAAAAGAGCGGGCTGCAGGAACGCATGCATCCGCCGTTATCTGCCTCACCTGTGCCTTCCTGAGGAGACAGGTCAACTACCACGCCTGTAATAGCATCATAGGACATCACCAGGGCTCATAGTGTTCCCCAAGGGATCCTCGCAGCCCTAAAACAAGAACAAAACAAGACTCTTCCCCCCAGCCGTGGATAAGAAGAAGTGACTGATATCAGATCCCGACATCGGGATGGTTTCTTCGGAGATGCTGAACGCCACACTATTTCTTGGTTAAATGTTCGTCGCAAAAGAGACAGACACATCCAAAACAGGTACTCGGCGAAAGCTTACATACAAGTACATACTTCCTGAAGCTTCATTCAGCTTGAACGTGCAGTGTTTCCATGAAATGACGATTTTAAGAAATTGAGTTTTCAAGTATTCTATGTTTTGCCAATATTTTTTTCAAGTGTTGAAAAACAAAATGATAAACTACATTTTTTATTAAGAACTGTTTCAGTTGTTGTATTGAAGGGTAATTCTGATATGTCCCGAAAAAGTACAGGAAATTTACGGTAAATGATAGATCATTCACGCTCAAAGGGCAGAGGATATGAGAGCGCGAGAAACAGGCTTGAGCGTGAGCTTATTAGAAAACTCCCCATACACTGTCTGACTCTTCGTCCTCTACGGACGCCTTTTGGGGCCCATTCTCTAAAATTAGCAGGTCTGGTTAAAGAGTCAGGGACAGGACTTCCAGTGAACCAATATGGCTGGAAACCATCATCAGCGTTCATCCAACCATAGTTGAGTGGACTCTCCCCATCCGTAGGATCAACTTGATCAGTCCTTTTCCACATTTTTATCAGAAAGTTTGATCTCTTAATGTGATTAACAAGCGTTTTGGAACATGGAGGAAGGGATGCACAGTTAATCATCTTTGTCCTGGCCAGTGGTTCTGTCTGCTTACCACCAGTTACGCGCATGAATGCCTTGTACCTAGCTAACTTTATTGACGTCTGTAGTGTCGAAACCATACAGAGCACACATAAAAGAAGTAACAGCAGTCACATCTACTTTTGATGTCAAGGATCACATAGCTTTTACATACATTTCTGCAATATTTGCTTCCAATCGCTAATAGGGCTTTACTTTGCCCAATCTGATGAAAGCTGATGTTAAATCACATCCCGTCAGGGCGTGAAATCCTATGAGAGCATCAGTCAGGCCAGACTGTTTCTCTTCAAGCCGATCACAAATATGTGAAACATTGATGTAACGGCGATGGTTCCCTGAGCCATAGTCCATTATCAAAATTTGCCATCAGATCGGCCAACAAGACCAATAAGAATGACCAAGCACATCGGTGTCAGTGGACCTTACCAAAATGGGCCCCTAGAAAGTTTCCCAGCCTGGAAATCTACGAGGGTATCAGCTTCTTCATGCTGAGCCTGGAGATGACGTGGTTCATCAACTTGAATCTGGCTACCCCCCACTGTCTCTGTGTTCATGAACCTTATATACACTTGCCACCGTGCGACACATATAGCAAGCACTTTACTCCCCCAAATTGGTCCATATTGAGGTTGGTCCATTCCTGCATAATGAAGTGGGCAAACTCCTCCTTAAAAGCACAATTCTTAAGGAGATATGTTCCACTGTGTCGTTGTGCTTGATCTGGTCCACTGATGACAAATGTAGGGTGATTACCCTCACCCCGAAGCTTCCTCTCAGGATCTTAAATTGAGGAAACACATACTTATCAATCATAAGGTGAATTGCTTTCCTTGGCATGGCACATACTTTGACGAGCAAATCCCTGGCCATAGTTCCATAGGTTGACTTGCTGTGGCGAAGGAGGGTTTCATGTAGGATGCACCCACCATCAACCACGCTAGCGCTGATTGGAGGTAGAGTGGCATCGGTCAGAACTACAGCCTGCCTTCCTTCAAGCAGTTTAGTGAGAGCTGCCTTGTTCGTCTTATTGGGAGTTCCATCATTGTGGGCATGAGAGAATGGTACATCAGTGATTGGGAAAGCCAAAATGTGCTGAAGGTCGAATATATTGCTTCTTTTACTTTCCAAGGCAAGAAGTCTTGCGAACACGTCTCTGACTCCTTTTGCTTCCTTAACTTTTTGTATACTAGATGTTCGTGCCTTGATGTTTTATGCAGCAAAGTATAACAATCACCCTTGTGCGTGCCACGTTATTCAAGAAATAATGCTTTGTGTCCACCTTTGTTGATTTCCCAGATGCTGTATTGAATAGTTCTTGTGATAAGCGAGTGTCAAATGGATTACATGTGGTACTAATAACACTGACGTGTGTATCAATGTCAGTGTTATCACGCCTCACTCTCCATGGCCGCAACTGATTGGCTGGCTGCTTCCCTAACTGAAGGCCGACAAGTATATATAAGTTTATATATATACTTGTCGTATAAGTTTATATTATAATATATAAGCAATATAAGTTTGCATTCCTTTGATAATTCTATAAACCATCTACGCCACTATGGAATCCACTCGTGACATAATGTTCGAGTAGCATTATTATCATTAAAGCTTACACACACTTTCAACAATATGAAATTCTTAGAGCTAAATACAGTATAGAAATGGCTGGAGAAAGGACCGAATACTAGTGACTGATGAGAACAGAATCCCAGACACGCTAACGGTGATTATCAGACAGCAGGCAGGAACTGAACTTGTCGTTAGAACCTACCCCCCTGTCCCGCGGCTCCAGCCAGCCCATCGCCACCCACCACCCATGCACCACCCTTTGCTCCACCTCCCTCCTCCTCATTCTCCATTATCCTTGCTGCGGTATCAATCAATCATTGGGGGCATACGCCGGGGGGCGCGTCGCCTCGCCCAGCCTACGACGCCACTCCCGGGGGTCACCACGCGCGAGTTCCCATGCAGGCTCCTTTCCCATACCAAGGCAGCTCTCGACAGAAACATCCAACTTGCCCCAGCCACGAGCCTTGTGGGCGCCCCCTTGGCCTCCTCCACGCCGGATTGTCTCTTACAGATACAACCCGATGGGAAGGATCGGTTTCAGGGTAGCGTGCCACATGCCATATAGCCGAAGTTGGCGCTGACAGACTATGCAGGTATTAGGCGTCGATTCAGTCTCACGGTGCAATCGCTGATTTGACACGTAATCATCCCAGCGATACCCCATCATTCTGCGAAGACACTTATTACCAAAGGCATTGATTCGTCTCTTCAAGTCACTATTTAGTGTCCATGTCTCACAACCATAGAGTAAGACAGGATCACAAGCGACTTGAAGATCCGGATCTTTGTCTGCACAGGTACCGACAACGCCAAATACTCCCGCTGAGCGAGTCCATAACACCGTGGGCTATGCCAATCCGTCGTAAGACTTCTTGACGTGACCCGCCGTCATTATGGACTGCGCTACCAAGGTATGTAAACTTTCCAAGATCTCAATGTCCTCGCCACACGCATGAACAGACTGTACTGCTTCATCTAGTAAGTCTCCAATTACCTGGACCTTGGTCTTGAGCCAGGAGACCTCAGTCCCAAAGGCTTTGCCTCCTCGTGCAGCGCCTCGAGAGCCATCACCAGGACCTCCAGCGACTCAGCAAAGATTACTGCATCATCGGCAAAAACAAGATCAGTGATCTTGGTGTTGCCGACGGATGCTCCACAATCACTTTGATCTGCAACCTTGTCCAATACCAGTCCATACAAGCGTTGAAAAGTGATGGGGCAAGGACGCACCCTTGCCTCACTCCTGTATTCACAGGAAAGAAGCTGGATACACCTGCCCCACACTTCACAGCACTCTCAGTCCCAGAATACAGACCAGTTATCAAACCAATAGTCCTTGCAGGAATCCCTCGAAGTCGCAGAAGATCCCAGAGTGACTCACGATGCACTGAGTCAAACGCCTTCTTGAGATCAACATAGGTTGCAAGCATCCCCTGTCGAAACTCACGTCGGCGTTCCACCAGGACACGAAGCACTAGGATACGGTCACTTGTTGACTTACCAGGCGTGAACCCAGACTGCTGAGGTCTCTGATGCTTCACCAGATGACTGCGAATTCGTGTCAGCAATAGATGGGCAAGCACCTTGCCTGGTACGCTGAGCAGTGTAATACCGCGGTAAATTGTTGCAGTCCTGACGGTCCCCTTTCCCTTTCCAGATAGGGACGACAGCCCCCTTTTCCAGTCAGGAGGATGGTACCTGATTGCCATACGGCAGTCTGCGGTAGATGCTATAGATATGAATATGATACAAAATTTGCACCGAGAATTTGTTCATTGGTAATTTTGCCAAAGGCAAATATAATGTGTATTATCAGCTCACCTGGCTATTTAACTTAATCTACATATCTCTAGGAATGTCTGAAAAAAACTGAATTTCCTAAAGATTTCCTTAGATTTTGCGTTTCCTTAGAAATTTCCTTCTCAGGCCTAAATTTCAAAAGAACATAAGAAAATAAGGAAGCTACAAGAGGCCTGGAGACCTACACGAGTAGTTCCTGTTACTTACTCTAACTACATCCACCTCTCTTCCCCATCCATGAATTTATCCAGACTCCTTTTAAAGACCCGAATAGACTCCGCATTGAACCCTGACGACTGAGGCATTTCCAATCATTCACCACCTATTTGTGAACCAGTTTTTCTCCCTATTTCCTTTTTAAATATACGCTTTTCCAGCTTGAATCCGTTACTTCTTGTTCTACCCTGGTTACTAGTCGTATATATATAAGAACTTTTCCTACATCTCCGTTATTGTATCCCTTTAATCACTTAAAAACTTCTATCAGATCGCCCCTTACTCTACGCCTCTCGAGTGAGTGTAAATTTAATAGCTTCAATCTCTTCTCAAAACTAAAGTTATGCATCCCATGAATAATTTTTGTCATCCTTCTCTGGACTGATTCTAACAAGGCTATATCCATCCTGTAATACGGAGACCAAAACTAAACCACATAGTCTAGGTGAGGTCTGACTAGTGTCAAATAAAGCTTTAGAATAACCTCAGCACTTCTACTTCTAACACTCCTGGTAATGAATCCTAACACCCTGTTAGCTCGATTTCTAGCCTCAATACATTGATTCCTAGGACGGAGGTCTGAGCTTATCCTCACTCATTTCCTTAAAATAAAGAAATTTCCTTGAAAGTGGAAACACTGGTTCACTGTAACATCAGGGTTGTTTGATAGTTGGGCGGGTTTATGGCCAAATTAACTGATAAAAAAGTATTCAAATTTTTATATCAAATGTATTTAAATACAATGTATTTAAATACTCATTAAAGTATTCAAATACTGTATTTAATTAAATACATGAAAACCAATGTATTTATAAATAAATTTCTAAATACACAAATGTATTGAAATGCGTATTTAAATACAAATTAATGTAAATACTGCCCAGCTCTGTATATATATATATATATATATATATATATATATATATATATATATATATATATATATATATTATATATATATATATATATATATCGTTAAAAGTTATGCTAGTTCAGCGTTTATTATCTTTTTAAAGATATTTTCTCTTTGTCTTAAGAGTGTCTTATTCTCTTTTGTAATCACTTTTATGACTTCGCCGTAGCTTGTCATTTTTGCTGTATCGCGATTTCGGGTCTAAGAACCCTTCTTCAGCAGCATGTGGAAGATGTTTTCTCCTCAGTTGTAGAGGTGAGCATGATTAAGTTGTGGAGTGAAGCGCTATTAATTCCTATTGACTATTCCCTAATAATATTCCCATAATAATAATAAGCCCTATTGATCTCATCAATAAATAGCGCTTCACTCCACAACTTAATCATGCTCACCTCTACAACTGAGGAGAAAACATCTTCCACATGCTGCTGAAGAAGGGTTCTTAGACCCGAAATCGCGATACAGCAAAAATGACAAGCTACGGCGAAGTCATAAAAGTAATTACAAAAGAGAATAAGACACTCTTAAGACAAAGAGAAAATATCTTTAAAAAGATAATAAACGCTGAACTAGCAATCACTTTTAACGAGATCTGTCTCAGAGAAAATCTCCTGCCCGAGGAAAGTCCGAGGAAAAAATGTTTATGCGCTATTTACACGTCTTGCTCTCATAATCATATTCAAGGTATAGTGTACTGTAAATTATTCCTATTCATGACACGCAGTAATGTCTCGTGAAGATGATGGTATGTTCAGTCTTCCTAAATATCATCTCATGCATCTAGTATTTTGACAATACCGTATATTGATATACATCATGGAGCGTGGCGAGAGACATCCTCCCTCAATGAAGCCAAGTGCAGCACTGAGAGTGAGAGTGAGGGTCGGATCCTGAGGGTCGAGGGAACTCAGGCGAGGCCTACGATATACAAGGCCTGGTCAGTGGGGGGGGTGAGAGAGTGATGACGAGACAACAGTAGGGCTTTATTTCTATCCTTTACTAGTTATATCATCTCTCCTCCTCCTCCTCATTCTTCTCCTCCTCATTCTTCTTCCTCCTCATTCTTCTTCCTCCTCCTCCTCATTCTTCTCCTCCTCTCTCTTCATTCCCTCATTCTTCCTTCTTACCATAATTATCTCTCATTACTCATTATTATCATCATAATATCGTATTACATCTTTTCCCTCCTTCCTTCCTTCCTTCCTTCCTTCTCTCCCATTCTCTCCTTCCTTCTTCCCTTCCTTCCTCCCTTCTCTCCATCCATCCTTCCTTCTCTCCCATTCTCCCCTCCTTTCCTCCCTTCTATCCCATCCCTCCCTCTCTCCCTCCCTCCTTCCTTCTCTCCCATTCTTCTCTCCTTCCTTCCTTTCCTCCTCCCATCCCTCCCTCCCTATATATATATACATATATATATATAAATATTTATATACATTTATATATATAAATATATATAAATATATAATTTATACATTTATATATATAAATATATAATTATATACATTTATATATATAAATATATATAAATATATAATTATATACATTTAACATATAATATATATATATATATATATATATATATATATATATATATATATATATTAATATATATATATATATATATTATATATATAGATATATATATATATATATATATATATATATATATAGATATATATATATATATTATATATATATATATTATTTATATATATATATATTATATATTATATATATATATATATATATATATATATATATATATTATAATAGTTTATATATATATATATATATATATATATATATATATATATATATATATATATATATATATATGTATATATATATTTATATTTATATATATATATATGTATATATATTTATTTATATATATATATATATATATATATATATATAATATTATATTTATATATATATATATATATATATATATATATATATATATATATATATATATATTATGTATATATGTATATATGTATATATTTTATATATATATATATATATATATAATAATATATCTATATATGGTAGGAACAGGTTAAATCATTGTGATAACATTAGTATAATTATTGTATTGTGTCCAGACTTTACAACAACATAATTAAAGCATTAAAGTATGTGTTTTAGAAGAGAGGAGGATTTAGTATACGTTACATGTCTGATATTATTTAGCATTATTTTCTTTTAATTATGCATTTGTCTTATGTAATTTAGGAGAAGAAAAAAATTTGTTGATGCATATACTATACTAGCCGCAAAGCCGCCCTCCGGGCGGACTTTTTGGCTAGCTCCTGCGGAGGGCTATTGGTGGGCCCACCACCTGTGTTTGATGGGCCTTTGGCCCACCAAACACATACTCTCCAGATAGCCCTTTCTAACTTTCCTGAAATCATGGATGTAGAAATGTATGTATTAATGCCTTACCCATCACCACACACCCATTCACTCACCCATTACCCATCACCCCCCACCCATTCACTCACCCATTACCCATCACCACACACCCATTCACTCACCCATTACCCATCACCCCCCACCTATTCCCTCACCCATCACCCATCACCCCCCACCCATTCACTCACCCATCACCCCACCCATTCACTCACCCATTACCCATCACCCTACATCAAGGTTTCCTCAATTCTCGCAACCCACTTTTTTTTAACAATTTTCGCTAATAGGCTACTAAAAATAAAAATAAAATATAAGTGATCGGATCATCCCATAATTGGGCTTAAAATGTTCCCCTGGTCGACCCGGTTCCCAAACTGTGCCATATGATGGGATTGGGGCACTGGGGGCGGCACCTATCGCGGACACACACACACACACACAGACACACTTTCGCTTATATTATTATAGATATTATGCAGGCTAATAAAATGTATATAATGTATGTATAATTGTATATATTTTTCTTATACTCTAGCTTGCTGGGGTAATGCTTTAATCTGCATGTAGTTTTGTCAAACTATTAAGATATAATTATCAAAAATTATGATCACACTTAAAACGTGAGACACGTACCACAGCTTTTAAGTGGATAAAGGGATACAATATAGGCGATGTAGGAAAAGTTCTTAAGGTTAGTAAGCAGGGTAGAACGAGAAGTAACGGATTCAAGCGGGAAAAGCGTAGATTTAAAAAGGAAATTGGGAGAAACTGGTTCACAAATAGGGTGGGAATGATTGGAATGGACTAAGTCGTCAGGTGGTCAATGCGGAGTCTTTTGGAGTCTTTAAAAGGAGTCTGGATAAATTCATGGATAGGGAAGAGAGGTGTATATAGGTAGAGTTAAGTAACAGGAACTACCTCGTGTAGGTCTCACGGCCTCTTGTAGCTTCCTTATTTTCTTATGTTATTTGTCAAAAACGAATATTAAAAAATACGAGTTCTTAAAACGTGAAACCCACAGCATTTTACAGGGGAGAGAGTTAAATCCACCCTGCGAGCCCTGAACTGAGCGCATTACTGCTGTGACGTATTACCCCCACTGAGCAGGCCTTGTCTCTCGTAGGCCTCGCCTCAGCAAGTCCACCCAATCGGGCCGGTTGGATTAGCTCAGCACAACGCATGGCGGTGTTGTTATCCTCGATTTTCAACAGCGCCACTAACACAGCGCGCGTCATGAGGCACAGTGTGGACGGGGCTTTAGTTAAATACATGGGGTGAGGAGGCATAGTGGTAGTCAAGGCCATTGTCCTTCGGACACTACCTCCATCTTCCACCCTTCAATAGAGTGGCAACCGCTACTCTCAAGGTCACTCACTGTTACTGAACTCAACTCATAATGAGTTGATGAGTTAGTTACTCATTGCAATGAGTTACTCATTGCCTCATGCGCCATACTGCAATAAGCATATACGCGATTTTCTGTCACCCACGAGCACAATCAACTTTCTTTGAAATAGAACAGTATTGCAGCATCCTACTGCGAAATGTCGTCCAGTCATACAAGTGTGGTTTGGGATTATTTCGAGATTATCTCTAATGACATTGCAAAGTTAAAACTTTGCGATAATAATTATTCATGTATCATGTAAGATATTATCATGTAAGTATTCATGTAGGAGTGGGTCCTCGTCCCGCAACCTGGAAACATAGAAATTTAATGGAATTTACTTTAGACATTCTTAATTCTATGGCTGAACTCCTACAATACATACAAAATATGTATGTTCCTGTATGCTATCAACAATAGTGTATTACATGAAATATTATTTGATATTCGCAATTCGCTTTCGGAGTCGTGAGTATTAAAACCAAATATTCGCATTCGCATTCGCGAATACGGAAATAGACATTCGGGTACATCACTAATATTACGTATAATAAAATATATATATATATATTATATATATTTTATATATATAATATATATAGAAATAAAATATAAAAAAAAAAAGAGAGAGAGAGAGAGAGAGAGAAAAGGAGGAGAGAGAGAGAGAGAGAGAAAGAGAGAGAGACAAAAAAAAAAAAATAAAATATATATATATATATATATAATATATATATATATATATACATAAATATATATATATATATATATATATATATATATATATATAATATTATATATAATATATATTATATATATATATATATAATATATATATATTTTATATTAAATTAATATATATATATATATATATATATATATAAAATATATATATATATAATTATATATATTATATATATAATATTATATATACGTATATATATATAATATATATATATAGATATATATATATATATATAAATATATATATATATAATATATTATATATATACTTATATATATATATATATATATATATATATATATATATATATAATATATATATATATATATATATATATATATATATATATATAATTATATAATATAAAAACATATAATAATATATATATATATATATTTTCTTGATATTTCAGGGTGCAAAAGACACTCGTCATACTTGGGGTTTTTTTATGCGCAACGTTCCCCAAGGCCTTGGCATCATCAGGCTAAAAATATTAAAAATTTTAATATATGCAATGCTAAAAAGCGAACATCAAAAAAATTATTCTAAGAACAATAAAATATTTCCTATATTATCTAAAATTACTAACTAATAAATAAAATATAATTGTACTTAACGGACCTTGGTGTGTATGCTGTCTGATTGGTAGAGGACTGAATGAACACTATTTTCGTGGGTAACATTTCAACTTGTGTGGGGCGATCGAACCGGAGTCGGGCATCGAAAAAA
>JACEEZ010012281.1:225000-252500 GCA_016584305.1 Chionoecetes opilio | reverse complement strand
TTTATATATATAATATTTTATATATATTTTATATTATATTTATAGGCTATTAAAATATTTATATATATTATATTTTTTTATATATATATATATATATACATATATTATACATATATATTATACTACGAAATATGCTGTCCATTACTCATGGTCACAGTTCTGAGAGCTTTCCTAAGTTTGTGATATAACTCTCAGAATACATATAAAAAGATACGAAGGACTCAACCTTCAGTAGAGAAACTCATACTTACTTTAGTGATCCCCACAAAACTTTTCATTTTTTTTTTAAACGCAACAATTTTTGGAAAAATAGGGTTAGTTAATAGTAAAATTTATTAATATGTAAATATTAAATAGCTGTATTATTTGCCATGATTTTCTGAACATTTCCACTTTGATGAAGAGGTAGATTTATAATAAACCGCACACAAGACGAAAAAATAAATCATTAATAGTTTCAAAATTCACAGTAAGAAAAATGCATATGCGGATATTTTACCCTAAATTCCATGGCTATGAACTCGGTACAAAGACCCCTCGACTGACTCCTTTGTTTATGATGTCTCAGACTCCTCTACTGGAATATCAATATAGGAAATTTAATATGAATATACTAATCATATAATCTTTCCTATATATATTGCAAGCACTATCATCATCTATAATACTCTGACCTAAGTACTATGTTTTCATCTGTTGTTATTGTAAAGTGTTCTAAAAAAGCATACTTTATTGACACCCGCTTTGCCATTCTGATATATTTTTCATAGAAACATAAATATTATACAAGTATACTCCGTGAGCACATATCGCAAGATATTGAAATTGAAATAAATCCGTAAGAAAGGCCAGTCAAATTATTAGCCGTGAAATAGTACATTTTAACATATTGTATTACCTATATCATTATATGTACAATTTAGTTATATTAGGCATAAGAGTAGGAGTCTGTACATTTTTACCGACTCTGACTCCAATAACCCAATTATTGCTTCCGAGTCCACAACTGTGCTAAATTCTTGTTATGATATATACTTATGCGAGATGCAAGCCTTCTGTTGTGCTATAGACTCATAGAGTACAATAAATGATGTCCCGTCAGGTTGTGGCGCCCAAGTATAAGAAAGGAGAATTACTGCGGTAAGTGTAAATCATGGTTTGGTTACAGAAATGAGGATGAATGACCAACTATTCAGCTCGTACACATGTTAGATAAGAAAAGGCCTCTATATCACCGGTCTTCACATAACACCGCTAGACCACGTTGTTAGGCCTGCGTTACGTCCACTAATGACTCACGCACGCCTATAATATTACATAAAATGGAATCTTAAAGCAGTTCACGCACCAATATGAATTGAATTGATATATACAAAACCTTTTCAAATTTTCTACATTCAGTCCCGCAAGAGATCGTCTACAAACTTCCCTTTCATTCCTTATAAAGACGAGAGGTAAAAACACCTATTTTTAAACCCGGGGCCAAATAAGTGTACTTTAAATCCAAAAATTGCAAAATGTAAAACTTAAGAAGCTATCCGTCACAATCTGTAGCATAATACTTTTTATACATTTTTCTTTAAACTCCATTTTTTTTTCATCATAGGGCGGGGTAGTATCCCTCATCCAGCGTTTAAAAGGAAACGAAACATAAGTATTGTAAAATAAAAACAAAACTACACGGGGACCAAAAATTTTTTTTGAGTTGGGTCTGACATTGTTTTTAAGAAATTTTTTGGGTGCTAAACCCAAAAACAATCTCGTTTTTCTCATCACGTCAGTTTTGAACTGTGGGTTTTCGTTTTCTAAAAAAATTAAAAATACTGACAAAACAGTAACTGCTTTTTTTATAAAAGTTGCAAATGTTAACATACTGAAAAAAAAAAGAAATGGGCTAATAAAATTTTTTTTAAACATTATCATTTTTTTTAGAAAGGAAAAGGCTATAATTTGTGCGGGTTTAAAGGAAAAAATTTTACGTTTGTAGTTTGTCTGGAGTGTTCAACTTAAGGACTATCGCTTTTTGATGCCCCAAACAATAGTCAGCCATCATATCACCCCCTCTCCCCTGGTAAGTTCTTCCAAAACCTTCAAATTTTGGTGAAATCGTTCACCTTGCTCGCGCTAGCAGCCCCAAGATTTTCCGAAAGTTGGCAAGAGGGCTATGCAAAAAAGTACTTTAAACTCATTTGAACCAAACGCTTTGTGCTCCCCAAATATTTTCTAAACATTTCTGGAAATTACTTGCAGTGTTTTCCCCAAAAAAGTTTTTTGCACGTCTTTAAATGATAGCCAAGCATTCTTTTAAAGGGTCTGACTGTACCGTTAAAATGTTCATCTTTTGACTGTCGAATTTGTGGACCATTAAAACACCCACCTTGTTTTTTTAAATTTGACGTCCAGGAAATCCCAAAGGATTCTTCAAAAGTCGCCATAGTTGACAATGTTTTTTACAAATTGTTTCATGAGCCCTAGTTTTATGTGCAGAGGGGGGAAATATTATTTTCCTGCAAAAAGGGGCTCTGTCAATTTTAGGATCCCCAGTTTAAGATCAATCTCGGGCCCAAATTTCGTCTGAACCCAATGCTTCTCCGAGCTCTGCTACCCACTACAGAAAAAGCGGGGATACTTTGTGTATCCCCCTTTGTTGCCCAAAAGGGGAAAGGACACCATTTAAAGGTCAAAACAGGGGACCCAATTGTGTTTGTCTTTGCAATAACTAAATACTCTCTTTACATTCCATATTCTTCACGAAGACAGACCGAATGCCCAAAAGGGACTGCGCCAAACAAATTGCCATTGGTAGAAGGACACATTTCAAGCTCCGTTTTAGCTATCAAAAAACAATCGCCATTCATTTGGGTTGTAATTGAAGCCCTAATTCCTTTAGTAAAACCCGGAAGTTATGGCAAAACACAAAAACCGCTGGCACCGAAAGTACTGCAGAAAGTCCCTTTTTCTGGTTCGAAAATATGATACCTTCACTCCTTTTCAAGTATGTTTTTCTCGTTCAGTCTTGATGCTATATTTCTGAAACTTTTTTGGATAGGCCCAAATCACGTGCTAAATCATTCAACTCGTGCTGATCAAACCCCTACGAAAAATGAATCCCCGTGAATGTCAAAATCTGCATCTTGCTGTACGCGGGTTTTTCAAAATCACTCAGATCTTCTAGAGGAGGAGGTTCGAAAACTGGCACTGGGAAATTTTAGCTGAATGAGGCATTGGTCTTTTAGCTGACGTAATTGGATATTTTTTTACTTTTTTTTTCTTGTTAATCCTGTTTTTCACTAAACAAAAATAACAGTCTTTTGGATGACTTTTGTTCCCCCAAACCCTGGGGATCCAAAAGCCAACTTTCACGTTTCCTTTGGGCCCTCCCAAAATTCGACCCTGCTTCACACTTTTTGAGGGGGCCCCTACTTGTCTTGTCACCGAGTTTCACTTTAAAAAAATGCGAAATATGCTTTTTTGAAAAAAATACCTGATGCTTGCCCTCTGACTTGGAATGGTGGAAATCCACATATATACAAAGGAGTCGGGGTTTAGGCATTTACGACGGACGTACAGGGGGGGGACTGATCAAACAAAAAAATATTACCTATTAAATAAAACACTAAGCGGAAAAGTTCAAGCTTTGAAAAAAAAAAAAAACAGCATAAAACGAAAAAAAATTACAATGGTTGTTGTTAAAGGTTAAGAGAAAAAGCCATAACAAATCCTCCCAATACTACTATCCTAGCTTTCTTTTGCAGATATGATAGTACTGACCTTTGGAATGCACACACCTCTCACCGCACGGGCTCATTGTAAATGCACAAACAAGTTTCCCCTAGCTCTCGAGAGTCAAATGAATCAGCTGCAATTTTTACTACAGCCACAACTGAATTTTGCTTATTGGAGGGTAAGCTGTGGGGAAAAAACTTTACGTGCTAGAAAAAAAATGACTACAGATTTTGGAATCGCATGCAATTTTTGCTAATAAATCAAAAATCTAACTCAACAATTTTTTTTTCTTCAAATTGTTCCCCAGTGCTATCAAACATTTCATGGAAAATTACGACCAGCACTATTACTTAATCTCTCAATGAAAAGTAATTCTCTTTATATAGCGCGCGAAAACGTAACGGGTTTCGGACTGTAATTCACATAAGTGTACGTAACAAACAACCTTCCACATAAAGTTCCCTTCTGGATTTTTTTTCTTTGTCAATAGTTTGTGTTTTAATAATGCTTGTTTTGATTCCTTTTACTTTTACATCATCCCCATGGACAGCACAGTCTTTTTGTTGACTTTTTACTCCAAATGGAAACGTCAAGCAGGACGGTAATTAGAGTTTGCTCTTATTTTCTTCCTCACATCTTCCTGTTAGTTCAGACTGAGTGGTGAAAGCAAACAATAATAGTCACGGAGTATATCGCACAATCTGGTATTAACGAATGCTGTAACAGTAAAGTTAGATACAATAGGATTCTTACTGACAGGAGCGAAAGGATGAGCCAATACCCAAATGCGAGTAAGATGCAGTCCATACAATCGTAGTACCATTGAATCAATCAAATAAAAACAGTATTCACATGGAGACATTTCTGGTAATATCTCAAATACTGGACAAGATCATTGTTGTGTCCTCCGGCGTGTAAGTCTATCGTTCTACAAATACAATCTTAGAGCAACACTCACATAAGTAGCGGCTGACGTGTGACGGTGAACTGCGCAATGCTACTCAGCCTCTTCACTGGGAGCTAAAAAGGAAATAAAACTACATGGAGAAAACTAAAATATTCAGTCACATAACATAACACTAAAAAGTTTCCCATTAACAAGTTCACACATCAACTTTTGTATGATTTATGAAAATATAAATACAGTTCACGGGTTAAGAATATTGTTTTCAGAGTTCCATAAGTTCACTGGTACACGATAACAAAAGTGTGAGAGAGTAAGTTCAGAGAGCCTGCGAGTGCACTAGCGGCCCAGAGAGATCGATGACATGGGTGCTGACTATCCCTGCCGAAGGCTGAAGTCACACTGCTCGCTCGCCGCTCGCGCCTGCTTCAGCTTCTCCCTTGCCGCCGCCACGCACCTGCTGCTCTGAACTAGCTTCTCCTTACCTTCAGTCACCCATCTTAATATATGTCTATACGTGTGTGTGTGTGTGTGTGTGTGTGTGTGAGTGTGTGTGTGTGTGTGTGTGTGTGTGTACGTGCGTGTGTGTCCTATATGATTAATAGTGATCGTAAAGAATAAAAGAAAAGATTCAGATGATGCAAAGCGTCTTAAACAGTCGCCCATCGCACTGTAGATTTCCCAGTCACATGACGTAATGGAAACTACGGTGTTATAAGCTATTCCTACTCGGCCTGAGTCTGGTGATGAAGGGGCTTAGCGTACTAGTATTCAAAGGTTGCATAGTGATCGTAGAGAGAGAGAGAGAGAGAGAGAGAGAGAGAGAGAGAGAGAGAGAGAGAGAGAGAGAGAGAGAGAGAGAGAGAGAGAGAGAGAGAGAGAGAGAGAGAGAGAGAGAGAGAGAGAGAGAGAAAAAAAAAAGAGATAGAGAGAGGTGAGGGGGAGTCACACACACACACTGTTAAAAATTTCGGGTTTAGAAGGGGTTTAAAGAGGGTTTACCTATTGTCCCAATCAGTAAACCCTTTAAAGGTATAATACCCAAAAAAACTTCAGTTTTGTAGTAAACCTGTTGCTTAAACCTTTTTCAATAAACCCTTTAAAGGTTTATCAGCAAAACTTTTACGGTAAACCCCTAAAAGAATTTTTCTTTTTTTCTGTCCTCCGATACAATCGCAATCGAAGGTAGAGTTAATGGACAGTGCATGTGGGTGTTCTTAGGCCACTCGACGGTGCATAATGATTTTGGTTTTCGACGGGGATCGAACTCGGATCACCGAGAACGCGAGTCGGAGACGCTAACTACTCTGCTACCGCCTACCCTTTATTAGCAAACCCTTTAAGTAAGTATTTAATAATAAAATAATGAAATAATAATTAAATAATGAAATAATTTCAACATGAAGAAATAGTGAAAACATAAATCATCGCGTCTGATCCAGAATTTTTTTTTTTAAACGCGTAGGAAATTTACTGCTATTATATATCTACACATGACAGATTGGTCGTATAAAACACCATAACATATGCAATACCACAACAAATTGTAGTAGTGATAATATTCATTTGATCTTGATCAGTAATGAATTCTTGAAGCTTCTGCTGCTATTTCAAGCAAAGTAACTAGTGGGGCAGATAGCAGCAATTTTTGAGAGGAATCGTGCAAATGATGATACAAGCATCAAATTTGGCACACTTGTTCTCCAAGTGATACTAATCAAATCTGCCTGATTGGCCAATTGAAAATCCAAGATGGCGGCCATTTTTTGAAAATCACATTTTCATTAATATCTCAGTAACCATAAACGTAAGGACAAAATGGTATGGAACATAAAAAAGGCAGCTCTTGACGGTTGTCCCAGTGGTATACGCGGAAGTAAAAATCATGCGTTAATAAGGCCACAAATCAATATTTTCGAAAATATAAAAAAAAAAATATATATCTCGAGAACGTAACATGTTAGGACTAAACGGATTATGCCATTCAGTAGATTTTGTCAAACTGGACAGAATTTATTTGTATCTTACTTCTTCTTAGATCAATAGTTTCGTCGGAAAATGCCAAAAACCAAATGAGGCCAAAATTTTGAGGAATTTTGCAGCCAGAAAGTATGATATTTTTTATTGACATATATAAGTGAAAATGATCTCTGTAATAATTGTGTATAATGACGGTGTAAATAATTGCTATTCTATGTAATTTCCCCAATGATGAATATTTGTGGAACGGGATTTTTTTTATATATTTTCGAAAACATTGATTTGTGGCCTTATTTATGCATGATTTTTACTTCCGGAAGTACCACTGGGACGGCCGTCAAGAGCTGCATTTTTTCTGTTGCATACCATTTTGTCCCTACGTTTATGGTTACTGAGATATTAATGTAAATGTGATTTTCAAAAAAAATGGCCGCCATCTTGAATTTTCAATTGGCCAATCGGGCAGATTTGATTAGTATCACTTGGAAAACAAGTGTGCCAAGTTTGATGCTTGTATCATCATTTGCACGATTTTTCTGCTATCTCCTACACTAAACATCTGGCACTGATAACAGTTGGCAGATGACGCAATCGTAGATAATACCGTTCACAAGAACACATGAATTGTACCATGATGAAGTACTATCATGAGTTCTTCTGCATCATTTTACATTGAAAATATGATTATCAATAAATCACAAATACTAGAAACGTAATCTAGATGCTGTAAACAATTATGTTTTCCATATGTATAATAAACCCTTCCCATCACTCATCTTGGCCATAAAAGTTTTACCTAGTATGCATACTGCATGGCACAGTTTAAAAGGCCACTGATGTTCGTATTGCATTCCTAGTGTAATGATATACATAATATGGAAGAAAATTGAATATATTATATTTATAGAAACAATATGGAGGGCGCATTATCGTTTCAAGTAATAAACCTTTTTGTCCCAGTAAACCTTTGTTAAACCTTTCATTACGAAACCCCCAGCATCGATGACGCTAAACCTTTTCTACACCCTATTTTTCACAGTAAACCTTTCTTATACCTTTGCCTCATCTAAACCTTATAAGTAAACCCCATCGACTCTGCTAAACCTTTTATAAACCCTTCATTTCTAACAGTGCACACATACGTATGCGCTTGCTGGTGCACACATCTACACACACACACAAACACACACACACATACACACACACACACACACACACACACACACACACACACACACACACACACACACAAAGTCCAAGAAAAGCAGTGAAAAAGATACAAACACAGACAGTCAGATAGACATGAGATTGGGACTGACAGTCACACAGACAGATATACCAGTATGTATGGAGCGAAAGTCAGATAAACAAACGATAAACAACCCGAAAAGACGCCGTCATTTCAGGATGTTTCTCAAATGCTGTTCAAGGTTCATTGAGAAGCTTTACAACTTATTGGAACTAAAATGGACAGGAATGAATAAATAAAACTGGAAAGAATGAAATGTTTCTAATGACAATGCTTCTAAAACTTTTACAGGACATAAATAATTTTGATGTTACATGTTACATATTCATAAAAAGAATAGTCTGACCATAGAAATATATGGAGCCGTCCCTTTATCATTATGGGACAAGAAGGCAATGACAAAAAACAGTGTCCCAGTAAGTGCTGTTGTGAGGGCTAAAACTCCCTTATCTATGAACCACAAACAAGAAAGAATTGGGGCTTCGCTCAAAGCCTTTCTGTTAACAAAACGAAGCATCCTATATAAGAGGCGAATAATGCTCTATCAGTGTAGGATGTCACCTCCCTCTTCAAAATATAATCTACATGAAGAGCACTATGTTTGCACAATATGTTACAAACACTAATACCACAGGTCCACTTGTGACACTCTCTTCAAAAATTTGTTCGCTATCGATACAGTCACTTATGTGCTGTCAAAACGTCCTTGTGTGTTGTATTGAAGTCATAAACGACATATAAACAGAAGCACGTTACATGTCCCTATTTGGACGCCACAGCTTAACGTGACTGCCTTCTGCCATGTGGAGGGCGACCAGGTTACCACAGCGACCACTTAAGACAGGCTCATAAAGGCAAGAAAGGCAGATGCTCGAATCCAAGAAAATAATAAAATGGTGATACAATAAAACAACAAATCTAACCTACAAAACCAGGATTTTCTTTTTTATGAAAAAAGCGAGTAAAGTATCAGTACAACGAAGACAGCAAGAAAAATAATGCCAGAAAAAGAGATACCTAAAAAATAAAAATGTTTTAACCGGAGAACTAAAAATGGTTGGAAAAAAACTTTAAAATGGGACGTACACGTTTATACGAATAAATTAAATCACAGCTGTAATCGCGAATGGGAACAAAGAAATAGAGAATGGCTGAAAAATAAACATCCATGACATTGTATGTTAAGAGGGGAGATGAAAAAAACGAGATAATAAGGAGCGTAGTCAAGGGAAAATCGAGGAAAACATAAAAGGACAAATATATTTTACTCACCAATTCCCTTTTTTTCTACATTTCTCTTTTCCTTCTGTTCGACTTCTCCAGTTTAATCAGTAATTTCTGAAATTTCTTATTCTTGCTATCAATCTGATCGGATTTATCTTGTTTTTTTAAGGAACCATCTGTCAATCTACCATCTTAACTGTATGTTTATATTTTGTCTTACAAGTTTAAGTCCTCTGATTACTCGCACAACCTTCATGGCAAATAAAAACACTGTTAGTTTTGCAATTATTCAATTTTTGTCATACAGTGTGAATTATCTGTCTTACACAATACGTAATTCCCTCCAGAAGTTCTTCAGCGCTCCTAATTTGGCCTTCCATAACATTTTCTAAGGCTTAGCGGCCCCGAGCTCGAGGATTAATACCACCTGAATACATTCAGCACTTCCAAAGACGGTGGTAAATTACTTGTCAAGGTTCTCCTTCCACAATGAAAATATAGCCATCCACCTTTCCATTCCACGTCCTTGGAATAGTTTTGAGATGCTCCCACAATGATAAACAAAACGTGCGCAATAAATATCATATAGTGTTCCCTATGAAAAGGGAACAAAAAAATACGTGATCCATGGCAGACAGCAACAATTTAACCAGTGTTGATTATCATTTCCCATGTCAATATTTTCTTCGATCTCACATCCCGATAAAGGAGTTGGAGGATATCGTGTGACCTTTTTTTCACAAGTTTACTAACGCAGAACCAATAAAGAAAATATGATCAGGGAAGCTATGTGCATTTCATTGTTGGAGATGTAGAATCACTCTAGCTAACTTATTCCATTACTAATATGATATTAGTAATATCTCATTGTACTTTTTCCTATGTATGATTAGTTCCTCGTAACAAGAAAAATATTATAAAATGTTTAAGAAGCAGGGATGGGAAATGGACAACACGAGAAATGAGAGGAATGTATAAATATTTCTTATTCTACCCACTGTCATGATAATCTACAAATAAGGGGACGTTGGAACAAAAAGTTACGTAAAAGAGTAAAAAAAGCAAACAAAATGTCGACGTTCAGTGTTCAGAATAAATCAACATTCCGCCACCAACCTGACATATTTTCACAATTCAGCGCCTTCACCATTACTGTTTTTTCCAAGACAATCCAAGCCAAATATTTCCGACAAATTTCACAATTTCTTCCAAAATTGATTATTCTTCCCCATAAACTTACAGCCTTCCTTGTTGATGGGGCATAGGCACATAGACGCCGATATCTCTCTCTCTCTCTCTCTCTCTCTCTCTCTCTCTCTCTCTCTCTCTCTCTCTCTCTCTCTCTCTCTCTCTCTCTCTCTCTCTCTCTCTCTCTCTCTCTCTCTCTCTCTCTCTCTCTCTCTCTCTCTCTCTCTCTCTCTCTCTCTCTCTCTCTCTCTCTCTCTCTCTCTCTCTCTCTCTCTCTCTCTTTCGTTATCCTACAATTTGCATCATACACAACAAGAGCATGGGTGTCCGCTAGGTGTGAGCAAATATATCATTAACCCCCCCCCCCCCCCCTCCCCTCGAGGATCATGCCTTTTAACTGAGGGACCAGGATGCTTTCATTTTAAGGGTTATACAAATTATCATGAAAGTGGGAGTATATTTCTTTGCTCCCACTCGGCCAAATCAGCGTTTGATTCATTAATCAACAGTCGATCCATTTAGTGCTAATGCATCCCACTCGGCCAAATCAGCTGTCGGATTCATTAATCAAGAGTCGATTCATTAGTGCTAATGCAAATTACTTCTTCCAGCAACCATGTTAATTTGTACTTACATTTTTAATAACACATCACAACAATTCTACCCGCTCTGCTTTCTTCACATGGCTGACTTTTGTCTCTAACAATTCCCTAAAAGTCATCTATTAACTTACATATATCAATAATTCCACCCACGTTAATATAAATAATGAGTAACACATTCTGCCTCACCCACATGGCATTCCTGTCACTATAGGGTTGTCCATAAAATAAAATTTCTTTGAAAACCTTGCCTAGTGAAGTTTTTCCCATTATTCTATCCATATTATGTCTAAAAGTATTTTTTACATAATTTTAGGAAGTTATCCTGAGGTCCCTCAAAGCCCCAGAACACAAGCACCGTATTTTACCTTTAAACCGCACATTTATTTGCTATTCAACATATGATAACTCAACATACCAGACACAGAAGAGTGACAAAGTCATGGAATCTATACCATACAGCTTAGTCCCAAAACAGGGAGTGCTTGGGCAACTCATTTGTTTATGAATGA
Organism: Chionoecetes opilio; assembly: GCA_016584305.1. NCBI lineage: Eukaryota > Metazoa > Arthropoda > Malacostraca > Decapoda > Majidae > Chionoecetes > Chionoecetes opilio. The sequence continues at coordinate 241,115 of JACEEZ010012281.1, read as the reverse complement.
TGACCATTAGTCACATATTTTGTCAGAAATATGTCAATAACGCGACACCGACGCTGCGGAATTGCAGCTGTCCAATGGATGTTTCACAACTTCATGGCAAGTGTTTTCTTGTCAAAGCTGGGGTACTGCTTCCTGTGTTGTTCAACACCCTGCAACAGCGACGATCTTTGCTGTAGTTCATTGGTAAGTATTGTGGCAAATTCCGAGATCAACTTGACTCCGCGCTCAGCTGCATCATTGACAACTTTCAACGTACGAACAAATTGTTCAGCATCGAGAAATGCAGGATCTGATGACCATTGCTCGACTGGTTTAGCAAGCCAATCCGTTTTTACATCCAGAATGCGGAACACTGATTGGGATTCGAGTCCTATCAAATCCTTCAAAGTTGTGTCACGAGCAACTTTTCGGAAGAGAGGCTTGCCGAGGCGGAAGTTGTCTGGTTCTGGTGTCTCCACCAGCCGAGCAGCCATTTGTTGTTTCATGCTGTTGGTCATCTTCGCATTCTTGCTGAACATTGCAAACGCAGCGACTTCCTCTGAGAGGTACCACCCGTGATGACCAAGTATATTAATCACAGTGTCTGCAACTGCCTTGTCAACTTCGCGATAATCCATCATATCGTGGATGAACTGAAGATCATTAATTGGAGCATCCGCACCATTGCTGACTTTCATCCATGCTGCAGTGTAGAAAAGCGCCAGAAACCTGTTCATGCGCATCAATTTTGCTACCATGCGTTCATCATACAGCATCACCGTGGAGAACATGTACATCTTTCCAGCATAGATGTTATTCGCCATCCAGCGGGCTTGATGCATGGCACCTGGCTTAAGAAAGTGGATACCACGCGGGGGAGTTTCACCCAAGATGATTAGCGTATTCTCCACGCACTCACGGTAGTCGTCACGAGGGAAAGCATCTGAATCTTGGTTTGTAAGCAGAGCAGTAAAGTCATTGACAACTTCATTTATAATTTGTAGCAACCAGTGGTCTTCGATGGTCAGTATTTGCATTGGAAGTTCTTTGTCCATATCTGACCAAGCCTCTTTGAGTTGTGCAAATAGTTTATTTTCTGCTCCAAGAATTACACCAAACAAAAGTTTCCAGACAGCACCCACAACAACTTCTAACATGTGGTGGCGACATGCTAGATATAATAGCTTTCTACCCAAACGTTCTTCAATAAGCTTGGTTGCTCCTTTTGTTGCTGGCTGTCGTATCAAATACTAATGCTGCAACTCTGTATGTCATGTCCCAAGCGTCGAGTAGATCATACGTAGCATCAGCTTGTGTCTTTTCCTTGGAGTCAACAATTGATGGCACACCAAGTAACAACTTTCCCTCCTTGTAATCTGGAGCCCCCGAAAAAAAAACTGACAGCCGTTCATACATGTCTCCAAGTTATCTTTCAAAAGTTTTTCATCCCAGTGTAGTGCACCAAAGAGAGGCGGGTTCTGCCTCACTTTGTCCATGGCATCTTCAGCTAACTTTTGTCGGTTGCACATTCGACGTCGCCGAGTTGTGGATCTTGATATGTCGAAATCATCCAGAGATCCACCAGCTGCTATTATTACTGCTGATACGATCATTGTAGTTGTATTGTCAGATAGTTTAAGTCGATCTGCAGCACTTGTTATTTCATCACACTGCATAACTTTCTTAGATAAGTTGAGGCATACAAACTCTGTCTCCGGTTCCTTCTCCTCCTAGTAGAGGACACTAGCATTGAGCCCGTGACCAATTTCTACTGATCAAGGTTTAAAGGTGGTTTTTAAATGACTTGAGGATACTGAACAAAATAAACCCCCATGTCCCTCGCAAAAGTGCGGGCTAACTCCGCCAGGGGGCAAAATCCAAGATGGCCACCGTGAAAACTAGATTTGTCATATCTTCACTCATTTAATAGCTATTAATATGTTCTTGGTGTCTAAATGTATTTTTTTTAGGTCAAGGAAAGCAATAAAGATATCATAGAGTGGATTTGTGAACAAAAAGTCATTGTAATTGATTATTATATTAAAAAATGAAGACAAAACATTTCAATATTCATCATTTTCGAGAACCGTATCATGCTTATTGGCCACTAATCACATAAAGCTTTTTTTCACTGGATTATAACTCAAGTTGATGTTACTGAAAAAAGATGTAGCCCAATTCATCTCAAAACGTGTTACAAGAACTCCAAGTAACACGATATGGCTGATACACAATTTGAATTTGTTCTATTAGTATTGTATATTGCCGATGTATTCTAGGTGTCAACAAATAGGTTTTTCAGACCAAGGTTTTCAATGCTAATATACATGAATTAATTTGCTTAATCAAAATTAAAAACAATTATTGATTTATCCTAACTCTTTACATATTTCAGATAAATCAGGCAAAATCCACAACCTATCATAATTATTTAACTGACAATTATGGATAACATGAATGGGCAATATTATACATCAATGTCATTATCCTCGTCTTCATCATATGAATCGCTCTCTCCTGAATCAGTATCTCCTGGTGTTAGGTCTTGAAGTTGAACGACATCCTTCAAATGCATTGGTAGTGCTGGTCTTGTGTATCGCACTGGCTTACACAAGCCATTCTCAACAGCCCATCCATGTGAAAGTGGAGACGGAGAAGGATCTACCTTATGATAATTGAGAAGCATGTGTGTGTGTTTGATAATTTCCTCTTGTTACCTTCAGGTCATGTGAATCTCTATCTGGTGGAAGTCTCAGTGTTGATTTTCTCTTCATCTGTTTCCATTTTCGTGCCCTTGCTTCACCCATAGATTTGCTCACCTTGTCATTATAGATGTATCTTAAGATGAATATTGCCATGTCTTTCAGAACAGACTGTGTGACCGGCAATGACTTGCCAAAGCAACACAGCAGAGCACGTGCATCATCTGAGATTCCCTTGGTAAAAATTGATGCTTTCCCGTGGCCAAAAAAGGCAGTTGTGGTGTCTGATCCGCTGTGAATATGTAATTGAACTGTAATCTCTGCTACCTCTTTGGAGCATAGTTTTTTACAATCTATGATGTTCTTCTTCCTCTTGACTGCTAACACTCCATCTATTGTATGGGCAACATATGCAGACAAAACTAGAACGTCTGTATCTTCAGCATCAATGACAACATCAGTATCAATGCCTGATCTTCTGATTTGGGAATATATAAAGAAGAGAATCGTGTCTGCTTCGATGTGTTCACATTCAAAATTGCCAATTCTGTCTCCTGTGGATAAATTCCAACACTTTGAACCCACTGAATATACAAACTGGACATTGGGATGTTCACAGCACCTTAGACGGATCTCATCTTGGAGAAATGACTGCAAGCGTTGTTTATTAGCTGGGTTGTGCAACAAATCCTGGAAAGCTCTAGCAGAGGGAAATTTGTCTGAAGGCCGGATGAAGATGTTCTTATAGCCTTATGTCATACGGGGCGGCTATATTGGCTGCTAGTCTTATGCTTGGTGTACCACGTTGAACTGTTTTGTATGGCTGTACAAGATGTTGAGAAGCACACAGGGCTTTTATATCGTCGGCTGTGGGAATGCTCAGAGATTGACGTGAAACAGCAGAAGTCTCCACCAAATCTTGTGGCTGGACAAACATGACATTGGTTCGATGAGATGTGTTTGCTCCAGTCAGAGTATCGTCTTTGAAGTCATCATTGTTCGTAACTGCTGTACCTAGTTGGCCCATTGCAAGCTCATCAGTACATGCTCTATTTGTTTCGATGTCAAACTTGGCCCACGCATCATAAAAATTCAAAACATCCTTGTAGCTTATTCCACGAGAAAACTTATGCATCAAGTAAATTATTTCTCGACTTCGAGTCAGGCCATGTAGCGTCACTGCCAGCTTCACCTTGAATGATGTTCGTTTCCCCGTTATGTATGAAGTTAGCAGAGATGTCAGTGCCAGAACTGCCGGATCTTTTTGGTCTTCATAAGCCTTTGGCTTCTTCAACAAGGTTACAAATTTGTACAAGAGCTCGTCCGAGTCCTCCTCGTCCACCAATTCCTCGACATGAGGTGGCCATGACATCACTTGTGCCTGTGATGCATGTGCATTGATCCGTTGTGCTACGGTCGAAATCAGTTGGTCGTCAGTTACACCCCAGCAGTTGATAGCAGCTTCTGCATAACTACCCCCAGAATAGGTATCATAAACCAATGCACTGTGGTTCTTCTGGTATCGTTCATGAAAGCCTCTGCGATCGTGAGATTCTTCCTGTATCATAGTTTTGATGGTGCATGATTTCACCACTCCAACATTCATTCCAAAATTACGCAGCATCTGAATATAATCTTGAAGAAGATTATCTAAAAAAAACAGAGCCTAGAAATCTAGGCTCTGTAATGTGCGAAGTTCATGCTGCTCCAGCACAACATTTCGAATATCTTTGAACCACATTTCTTTCACTTCTGATAAATGCACATGCTGCAGATGAAGATTGGGATCATCTTTTCCTGTATCTGAGGTGGCTGATATGTACTTTACCCGACATGTTCGGTGATAACGGATTTCAACTGCAAATGGGTCTGAAGTTTACTCAATAAAGGTCAACAGTCGTTCTCTCATGGTAAGATCTTCTAAGTACACAGTGTGGCTTTTGAAGGCATACCATGCATTCAGCTGTTGCATGATATGCCACTTGTCTCTTCCGCGATGTTTCTGGTCTTCAGGCTTCATACACCATATGCATAGGTTCTTGTCATGTACTAAACCTGTGATCGAACGTGTTTGTCTTGTACCAGTTTCAATTGGACCTTGACTTGACGAGGGGTCAGTTTGCATCTGTGCTGCAGTTCCTACATTTTCAGCATGGCATTTCTCTTTTCGACTCAGGGCTTGCTTCAGTTTTCTACTATTGAACAAGTTCAGCTTACAATTTTGATGGAAGTACACACCATTCGATCCATTTTCCCAGACAACTTCATTATACACTGAACCAAAGATATCCAGCCCTACCCATTGTTTTGCATGCTCCTTAAGATTGTTCCAGGCATCTAGGTTTGTGTTGTTCCGATCTTCATCACAATCAAGATGACACAAGATACAGGAACCAATGGCTGAATCTTCACTCCACGGCTTTCGACTTTTCTGTGGTGGTCTCGACATCTTCCAATCTGTAAACAAAAGGACATGTAATTAAAAAGATGATAATAAGGCAATCATATCTTAATAAATTTAACTGTAAATCAATGAGTAAATATGCTTGATACGATTATTGACGAGTATTGACATTTTTCGTGTTCATTTTTTAATAAAATATTCAATTACAATGACTTTTTGGCCACAAATACACTCTATGATGTCTTTATTGCTTTTCTTGACCTAAAAAACAGACATTTAGACACCAAGAACATATTAATAGCTATTAAATGAGTGAAGATATGACAAATCTAGTTTTCAAGGCGGCCATCTTTGATTTTGCCCCCTGGGGGAGTTAGCCCGCATTTTTGCGAGGGACAGGGGGGCTTATTTTGTTCAGTATCCTCAAGTCATTTAAAAACCACCTTCAAACCTTGATCAGAAGAAATTGGTCACGGGCTCAATGGTAGGGTCCTCTACTATCCGGTAGGTTAACCACAAAATCAGGATCAATTTCCATGCAGTCGTCTTGTGGCAGTTGTATATCTGAGTCTAGTTCAACTGAAGACGCAGCTCCCTCTACCGCTTCTATCGTTTGAATTTCTAATCTTTTCTCTTCTTTTTCTTTCATTCTGGATTCCTGTGCCTGTCTTTCAAGGACCAGTTTGCCCTTCGTTTGGAATACTTTATCATGCCCATCCATGCAACCTCTCCTCTCATGTTTCTGATCTAAGTAGAAGTCAACATCTTCCTGTTTCTTCTTGGCTGACAGAAGTCTTGATTTCATTATTTCGGCAACGGCATCGGGTGCACCAATATCGAACAGAGTGTCTAAGTGTGCTACAAAGTTTGCTCTTCTGTTACCAGGATCTGATGATCGCCCCTTATTTTACATCAAACTTTGCCACTCCTCCCATAGTTTCATCACATCAAACATGCAGTTCTGTCTGTATTTTGTTTTGATCAGTGCCATGTTCCAAAATGCAACAACACTGTCTACCACTTCGTAAGCAATCTCTTCATTTTTTATTTTGTTTCTGATATTATCGTCATCAGTTCTGAGGTACAGGACATACTTCATGACCTGTCTGCAGTCTGGCAACTTGGCTCCAGTTATTGATGCTGATGGATGTCCAATCAGCCAAAAGTCAGTTTGCTTTCTTGTCACATGTCTTGTCGGAGTGACCAGCGCCATATCTTCATCTATGCTCTAGGTCGGGACGTCCACCCGTCTCTGTTTGCCACTTCTAGTAGAAATTTTGTGCTGAAAAAGAGCAGTGCAACAGTTTAGTTCTATCAAACATTACAATTGATGTGAAAGTGTGCAGCATCAATTGGACAACCGCACTTCCGAAGCGTGGGTGTCGCGTTATTAACATATTTCTAACAAAACACGACATATTTCTAACATATATGTCAATTATGGTCACCATTCATAACCTGTTGAGTTGCCTAAGCACTCCCTGTTTTGGGACATTAAAAACTAAGTTGTATGGTATAGATTCCGTGTCTTTGTCACTCTTCTGTGTCTAGTATGTTGAATATCATATGTTGAATAGCAAATAAATGTGCGGTTTAAAGGAAAAATACGGTACTTGTGTTCTGGGGCTTTGAGGGACCTCAGGATAACTTCCTAAAACTGCGTAACAAATATTTTTAGACATAATATGGATAGAATAATGGGAAAAACTTCACTAGGCAAGGTTTTCAAAGAAATTATATTTTTGGACAACCCTACTGTCACTATCTGGGTTATTGCTTTGACCTCTCGCGTGGTTCATATGCAAATAATACATGTGAGACCAGGGGATCGGGTAATCACCATTATAATGTAGGTATTTGTTGTATATCACCAAGTAATAAAATTAAGAAATTATTCGAGTTTTCGGAGCTCATCCGTCGTAAATAAAATTATTGTCAAAACTATAGTGTTGCTTGACTGTGCACCACGCAAGGCACCACATACAGCCATACCTCCACTGCCGCGCTAAGTAATGCCTGTAGTATTCATAGCTTTGTGGATTGGTATCTACCTTTCTGGCATTAACTTGTGCTAAGTGTCTCCTATAAAGTGCTTAAGAAATTAAGAAAACATGGATTGCTTGGCTCTTCCTCAATCTTTGGGGTAATTAGAACATGTAGTTAGTTGTTAAACTAAGTATATAATAAACAAGATATTTGACCCGAGAAATGTGGCGCTTCCTAATAATTGTTTCACATATCAATGCTTGCCTCTTACATACCTTGCTTCCTCAGTAGCTTGATAACCATGCACAAAATTCTTGTTTTGCGGTTATACTTGCCTTTTTAAATCAAATAAAAACCATGTACAAGTGTTTATAATGTTCGACCGTTCCTGATAGATGTGTAATTACATTAATGGGTTTGCGTGTTCATCTTATACCCGCTGCCCAAATAATGTAGGTGAATCTTTGTGACCTAAGCAATAGTGTCACACAAAATATACTTTACAGCACAACAAACACCTAACGGGACCCAGGCACTATTATTTCAGCTCAGATTTCCTAATACCCAGATACACCTTTTCCTTGGCATGATCCACCGAAATTATTGTGTGTGTGTGTGTGTGTGTGTGTGTGTGTATGTGTGTGTGTGTGTGTGTGTGTGTGTGTGTGTGTGTGTGTGTGTGTGTGTGTGTGTGTGTGTGTGTGTGTGTGTGTGTGTGTGTGTGTTGAGAAGCTCGCCCAGTGAGAGTAACTCGAGCAGTTTGCAGCCGTGCTTCACTACATCCAGCCTTACCATCGCCGCGGCACGTACGAAGACATCGACAGCAAAGCGGCCGTGCCAGAAATCCTTCACCACGAAATAATTCCCTATGAAGATTATCTCTGCATCTTTCATGTGGCTGGTATGAAGACTTCCTACTCTCCCCTGCATTCACACTATCCAGCTGGCTTTGTGGTTGATATTTCTCGTACTCACCAAAATATGCTACATTCACCACCAATATTCAGGACAACATGCATATTTATTTTTCATCTCTCATTTTCGCATTCATACAGAAATTGCCATATGACTTAGAATCAAAAGTAAAAAACGCCTCCATGAATACAGAAAAAAACATCACCTGAAGCCATAGTAGTGTTACTACTTAGTAGTAACACTACATAGTAGTGTTACTACATAGAAGCCACAGTGTAGCTGCATGTACGTCCTGTAAAATGCCATGAGAATATGCCCCTTGATAGAACGACTGCTGGGGGGTAGGTCAAGGATAGTTTTTTGCTATGTTGGAAGAGGTGATATCTTAGCTCATCCATTGTTTTGCCTTGTGTTCCAGACTTGTACACATTAACTAGAAACTCTTCTATCAATGGAAAGTCAATCTCATTTTGGTGCTTTCCGAAGTTTTGGAGGTAGTGACACGGATTGGCTTTCAGTCCAGCTGCTTTTGTGCCGAATTTGCTTGTTGAATCACAACCTGTAAGAATGTGTAAGATGATGCAGTGCTACAAGTACTTTGCAAGTTTCCGTGCCTAACCTCTCAGCCAAGATATAAAGAGGAATATATCTGGAAGTATTTCACACACCAGCTCTAATCCATATTCCCTTAAACCATGATTCTTTAGGAGATCCCAGTAATTTAACCCAAGAACCATGACGTCTGTATCATTAGACAGCACAACTACCCTTGTTGCCCCACTATATACTGCATGGAGAGCATGGGGGATGATCCTCACATCAGCTTCTTCTATGATGAGATTTAATTCAGGAACAGCTGTAGCCCATTTATTGTATAATGCCTTGCATGGTTCACTATCATTGGAGAGACCCATCGAGCTGACCACAACATTTTTCATTGGTTTTGGGTTTCCTATGATAAAGTTTCGGGGTTGCCCTTGTACTTTGGTTTGTTTGTGGCCGATGTCCAGAAGGAGTACATATTCATTGGCAACTGTATCTCTGCGTTCACTTCATTCAGGTTGATTGGATTACAGCTACATCTCCTGATTCTCTCACTTTCTTTAACTAAGCCATCCATATATTATGTGTCAAAGACAAAGTCTTTTCACCAGCAGCCCTGCTGGTGTGGAAAATACTATACCAGATATATTCCTCTTCATATCTTGGCTGAGAGGTTAGGCACGGAAACTTGCAAAGTACTTGTAGCACTGCATCATCTCACAGGTTGTGATTCAACAAGCAATTTCGGCACAGAAGCAGCTGGACTGAAAGCCATCCGTGTCACTACCTCCAACACTTCGGAAAGCACCAAAATGAGATTGACTTTCAATTGATAGAAGAGTTTCTAGTTAATGTGTACAAGTCTGGAACACAATGCAAAACAATGGATGAGCTAAGATATCACCTCTTCCAACACAGCAAAAAGACTATCCTTGACCTACCCCTCAGCAGTCGTTCTATCAAGGGGCATATTCTCAGGGCATTTTACAGAACGTACATGCAACTACACTGTCTGGAGAAAGTGTACCTTGATCCAAGTAATTTTGGCTACAGCGCGACTGGTGGCATCCTTGAGCCGGAACGATGTCAGGTCTTACTGCCAGATGACTTCCCAATGCCATGTAAATGCACGTCCTGTGCCACTAAGCGATGTGTTTGTAGACAATATGAGCTAATTTGTTGTCAGTACTGCAGCTGCCAAGCTTCTGACAAAGGATGTAATAATCCAGTTAGTTAGATAAAGGATAGGTGCTGGATGATTATGTGCTAAGTGATCCCAGCCCACACGTCTCATGAAAATTGGACTCATCATTTTCGTAAAATGGAACAATTTTCCAATTTTTATTACATCCTTTTACTGTTGGGAACAAACAAACAGACAAACAAACTATTGTAAGATTCATTCATTCAGTTTCTCAGTGTAGAATCGAGTTTGATTTCCCTTATGTACTTAAGAGAGTGGACATAACCTTTTTCCAACATGGTCACCAAGACCATCCTTATTCATCCCTAATGCCCTTAAAAACCTACTTTTCCTTCAAAAAGGAAGCTAAGATAAGCGAGACTTTTATGTTTGTACTTCTCATGTCATAAACTTGAGAGAAAGTGTAGTGTACTGACCTCAGGTTTTAGTAATTCATAATTTCCTTTAATTTGACCCTAATGTTCACATGGACCTACATTATTCTGTTTGGTAGTTTTACAAACTTCCTTAATGTGTAATAAACTAGTACAAACTAAAAAACAATGAGATTTGTCACTCAATATATTTTATTTATTTTTTGTGTATCACAACCCTAGATTTTTCAAAAAGTTTGATATAACTTTGTATTTACGATCCTACTGAAAATGTTCATTGTGTAATCAAGTTCAATCTAGCTAAATCTTTAGCAGATAAGTAAGCTTTTTTTTTAGTCGTAATTCATTTCCGTAAGTGAATTTGTTTAGGTGCTATGGCGATCGAAATGAGGCTCACCCGTCATTCGGAGGGTCATCTCCGGAAAGCACAATTTTGACAAATCCGTGATTTATGAGATTATTGCCAGGTTTCAGATGATCTACCCTCGTTAATATTATGCCTTAGGTGATCCTCTATCAAAATCAGGTAAGTGATCTCGGGGCCCTCTCAAACGCGAAACACCCCTTTGCTCCAGGAGTAATAAGAGAGTGGACATAACATTTTTCCAATTTCGTCACCAAGACCATCCTTATTCATCACTACTGCTCTTAAAAATCTACTTTACCTTCAAAAAGGAAGCTAAGATAAACGAGACTTCTTTTGTACTTCTCATGTCCTAAACTTGAGAGAAAGTGTAATGGTATTTACCTCAGGTTTTAGTAAATTCATCATTTCTTTTTATTTGATCCGAAATGTTCACACGGACCTAAATTATTCTGTTTGGTAGTTTTAAAAACATCTCTAATGTGTAACAAACTAGTACATACTAAAAAACAATGTGATTTGTTACTCCATATATTTATTTTATTTGTTGTGTATTACAACCCTAGATTTTTCAAAAAAATTGATATAACTTTGTATTTACGATCCTACTGAAAACGTAAATTGTGTAATTAACTTCACTTTAGTTAAATCTTGTAGCGTATAAGTTAAGCTTTCTTTTGAGTAGTAATTCATTTCCGTAAGTGTCTTTGTGTAGGTGCTATGGCGATCGAAAGGAGGCTCACCCGTCATTCGGAGGGTCATTTCCGGCAAGCACAATTTTGACAAATCCGTGATTTATGAGATTATTGCCAGGTTTCAGATGAGCTACCCTCGTTAATATTATGCCCCAGGTGGTCCTCTATCAGAATCAGATGAGTGATCTTGGGGCCCTCTCAAACATGAAAACACCCCTTGGCTCCAGGAGTACCAGTTTAGTTCCCAGTAACCCTAGGCCTGGTTCACACTTCACGTATTTGCTCGAGACCACCGAGAGACAAGGCCTGGTGGATCGCCCGTGACGTCACACCATAAGGATACAACCCGCTCCGCTCCCCGTACAAGTTTACCTACCTAATATAATGTTTATCAGTATAAAAGATTTACTGCTATCTTCGGAAATGTTTGTTCTATAATATTATCAAATAAAAAACCGTAAAACACACACAAAAAATGCCATTATGAGACTTTCAAGAAATATGCATTAACTTAAACTCTTCGCCATTTAATATTTTGCTCGCATACATTTTACATGGAGAATATCAATAGAAGCGGAGTTTAATTAGCTTTCCATTGATATATTTCGTTTAGTGATAAATGAATTAGTGGCATGCATAAATTAGCGTTAACTAAATATAACAAATCATGAAATCGGGTAATTTCCTACCTAATATATGTTTATCAGTATAAAATATATACTGTTATCTTCGGAAATGTTTGTTCTATAATATTATCAAATAAAAAACCGTAAAACGCACTAAAAAAATGCCATTATGAGACTTTCAAGAAATATGCATGAATTTAAACTTTTCGCCATTTAATATTTTGTGCAAAAACGTTTTACATGGAGAATGTCAATAGAAGCGGAATTTAATTAGCTTTCCATTGATATATTTCCTTTTCTGATAAATGAATTAGAACCATGCATAAATTAGCGTTAACTAAATAAATAACATCATGAAATCGGGTAAATTACCCGATTTCATGATGTTATTTAGTTAGTTAACGCTAATTTATGCATGGTTTTAATTCATTTATCAGAAAAGAAAATATGTCAATGAAAAGCTAGTTAAATTCCGCTTCTATTGATATTTTCTATGTAAAAAGTTTTTGCACAAAATATTAAATGGCGAAAAGTTTAAGTTCATGCATATTTCTTGAAAGTCTCATAATGGCCTTTTTTTAGTGTGATTTACGGTTTTTTATTTGATAATATTATAGAACAAACATTTTCGGAGATAACAGTATTTATTTTATACTGATAAACATATATTAGGTAAGAAATTACCCGATTTCATGATTTCTTATATTTAGTTAACGCTAATTTATGCATGCCGCTAATTCATTTATCACTAAACGAAATATATCAATGGAAAGCTAATTAAACTCCGCTTCTATTGATATTCTCCATGTAAAATGTGTGCGAGCAAAATATTAAATGGCGAAGAGTTTAAGTTAAAGCATATTTTTTTAAAGTCTCATAATGGCATTTTCTGTGTGTGTTTTACGATTTTTTATTTGATAATATTATAGAACAAACATTTCCGAAGATAACAGTATGTCTTTTATACTGATAAACACTATATTAGGTAGGTAAACTTGTACGGGGAGCGGAGCGGGTTGTATCCTTATGGTGTGACGTCACGGGCGATCCACCAGGCCTTATCATCTCGGTGGCCACGATTTGCTACGTCCGTCTTGTTATCGTGACGTCATCGTGACGTCACGATGACGTTACCTCGTCTCATTGGTCGATCACTCCCGCCCGCTCTTATCAGAAAACATTGCAGTATAAAACCTCCTTGCTTTCCTTACTTCCTCCCTTTTGTACCCCATGACACACGTATTACTCCCTTCACTATATCCCCCTTCACTCCCTGGCCTATCTATATAGCGCTACAATCCCCTGACAACAGTCTATTGCAAAGTTTACAAGTGGAATCTGTATAGCGGGGTCCACAAGTGTTTCCACATATCGCAGTCGTGGCGCTATTTTTTAAGTCACTAATAATTACTACCTATTACACGGCCTGTAGAGTGTGTTGGTGGCGTAGCGTGATGCTGTAGGAAGGATGGTATATAGTAGCTACTAGAGGGGCACGTGAGAGGGTTAGAACTAGTTCAACTAGTTATATACTAGTTCCACTAGTTCAACTAGTTCAATTTCTCGTAACACGAGAAATAACGCATTAAAATACACAGAGGTAGTGGTGTTGGTGGAGCATATATTCAAGCAGCGGTGCCGCTCATCCGCCTTCAAGCAGCGGAACACAATATTTTCACATCATGTATGTCTTCCATTACTAATATTGTCTTCCAGAATCACTGATAATAAATATATTTTAAATCAGACCTTGGAAACAGCATTATTTTGATATTGCAAAACTTAGTTACGTATAATGTTCTATAATTGTGGCACCACCGCTAACGCAGCCCGCCAAAAGAATTGGAGGCTCCGAATCTTTTGCCTCCAGACGCACGTCTTTCAAGGTCACACAAGCAGGAAGTGACGTCACGGTGACGTCACGTTGGCAAGACGGACGTAGCAAATACGGGAAGTGTGAACCCCGCATAAGTCCCCGTGCCCGGCAAATATAGGAAGCAATCGTCTCCAATGACAGGCTATAGAGCGTAACGGGAGGGACACGAGGGAGAAAGAGAGCAGACTGGAAAGCCATGTCTCTTGCACATCCTGCGATTCCCTGTGCTCCTCGCCCTAAACTTTTTCGTAGTAGTAATATTTTGGCTACATAACCTGCCAGAAGGGTCATTATGCTACTGCTTTTTACAAATTGCACGGAATGATATATGCATGTGTGTGTGTGTGTGTGTGTATATGGTGTGTGTGTGTGTGTGTGTGTGTGTGTGTGTGTGTGTGTGTGTGTGTGTGTGTATTCATCTAGTTGTATTCATCTAGTTGTATTCTACAGGGCCAGAGCAACGCTCGTATGGCCCCGTCTCCATATCAACATTTTTATCATTCATCCTTAGTGGTTAGTGTTGGCCGAAGCCATCATCCCGGGAGGGGGGTCACAAACCCCCGGCTGACACCCGGTACCCATTTACTGCTGGGTGGACAGGGGCTAGGGTTTTAAGGAAACAGCCCATATGTTTCCGCTCCGCCCGGGGATCGAACCCGGGACTTCTCGGTTGTGAACCGAGCGTGCTAACCACTACACTACGGAGTACCCCTATAGAGCATAACGGGAGGGACACGAGGGAGAAAGAGAGCAGACTGGAAAGCCATGTCTCTTGCACATCCTGCGATTCCCTGTGCTCCTCGCCCCTAAACTTTTTCGTAGTAGTAATATTTTGGCTACATAACCTGTGTGTGTGTGTGTGTGTGTGTGTGTGTGTGTGTGTGTGTGTGTGTGTGTGTGTGTGTGTGTGTGTGTGTGTGCGCGTGTGTGTGTGTGTGTGTGTGTTTGCGGCATTCTTCTAGAGTGTATTCATAGATACCCCGATGAAGAAGCGATAACACAAACCTAATCGGGACTAACCTAAGGTCGCAAACCTAACCTATCCTATGTAAGAGGACTTACAGTACATATACGTAGCTTGATACCCATTATTCAGTACACCTTCAACTATGAGTAAAGCTGGAGACAATTATGTTTATGTTAACTACTACCGCAGTCATACACCTGTCGTTTATCATAAACATCCGACGCTGTTGGCTTGGTCGAACTGCTACAATGAACACCAAGCAACAGCACCTAAAGGGATCTGACGAGCCGAGATTATGTCTTCAGGAAGACGAATACTGTTGTTGCCGCGTCCTTCCGCCCCTCTACGGCAGTGATTCTTAACCTGGGGGTAGCACCCCCTTAGGTCAATCAATCAATCATTGGGGGTATACGCCGGGGGGCGCGTCGCCTCGCCCACCCTACGACGCCACTCCCGGGGGTCACCACGCACGAGTTCCCATGCAGGCTCCTTTCCCATACCAAGCAGCTCTCGACAAGAAACATCAACTTGCCCCAGCCACGAGCCTTGTGGGCGCCCCCTTGGCCTCCTCCACGCCGGATTGTCTCTTACAGATACAACCCGATGGGAAGGATCGGTTTCAGGGTAGCGTGCCACATACCCATATAGCCGAAGTTGGCGCTGACGGACTATGCAGGTAATAGGCCTCGATTCAGTCTCACGGTGCAATCGCTGATTTGACACGTAATCATCCCAGCGATACCCCATGATTCTGCGAAGACACTTATTACCAAAGGCATTGATTCGTCTCTTCAAGTCACTATTTAGTGTCCATGTCTCACAACCATAGAGTAGGACAGGGATCACAAGCGGCTTGAAGATCCGGATCTTTGTCCTTCTGCACAGGTACCGACAACGCCAAATACTCCCGCTGAGAGAGTCCATAACACCGTGGGCTATGCCAATCCGCCGTAAGACTTCTTGACGTGACCCGCCGTCATTATGTACTGCGCTACAAAGGTCTGTAAAACTTTCCAAGATCTCAATGTCCTCGCCACACGCATGAACAGACTGTACTGCTTCATCTAGTAAGTCTCCAAACACCTGGACCTTGGTCTTGAGCCAGGAGACCTCAAGTCCCAAAGGCTTTGCCTCCTCGTGCAGCGCTTCGAGAGCCATCACCAGGACCTCCAGCGACTCAGCAAAGATTACTGCATCATCGGCAAAAACAAGATCAGTGATCTTGGTGTTGCCGACGGATGCTCCACAATCACTTTGATCTACAACCTTGTCCAATACCCAGTCCATACAAGCGTTGAAAAGTGATGGGGCAAGGACGCACCCTTGCCTCACTCCTGTATTAACAGGAAAGAAGCTGGATACACCTGCCCCACACTTCACAGCACTCTCAGTCCCAGTATACAGACCAGTTATCAAACCAATAGTCCTTGCAGGAATCTTTCGAAGTCGCAGAAGATCCCAGAGTGACTCACGATGCACT
>JACEEZ010012281.1:212500-220000 GCA_016584305.1 Chionoecetes opilio | reverse complement strand
AGGCTCTGTGGCTCAAACAGAACCAAAAACCAATCACCACAGCCAATATCAAGAGTGAGGTGGGCAGGAAGCTGAGGACCCCAAACATCATTCGCGGAAGACTGGAACAGGTTGCGCAATGTTTACTTGTTTCCGCCTCCCTGCACCAGCGTCCTCCTGAAGGTGTGCAACAAGCTGCGTTCCTACAGGGGCAGGGTGACCATTGTGGCTCCTCTTTGGCCGGCGCAGCCATGGTTCTCCGAACTGAAGGGAAGGCTTGGTGTCCCTCCCCTGTTCCTCTGGGGGCCCTCGCTCTGTTGGAGGAACTCCCGGCCAGGCTTCTTTCCACCTTGAAGCTACACGCCTGGAGTTTCTCCGTACCTCTCTTCGTCGGACGGTCTCGGACACGGTAGCGGAGGACATGTTGGCGGCACTTCGCCCCTCAAATACGGCTGGGGTTTGGTCCTGAACCGGCGTTCTGTGACCTTGTTGAAGAGGAGTTTATTCCACCAAAACCCCCCTCCCCGTCGTCCTGACCCCTTCTGGTCCCTGGAGAAGGTCCTCCGGTTCCTGCAGGGCGACCAGTTTCGGTTCGACCCTGCCGGGCCTCGCCTCCTTCAGAAGGCCTTGTTCCTGGTGGCCCTGGTTACAGGGTTTCGGGCGTCTCAGCTGAGGGCGCTGACCCGTTCCCCCAGTGGACTACCTTCTCGTGGGACGGTTCCGCTGTCTCCCTCTCCCTCTCGCCCAAGGTGCTGGGTAAGAACGAGCAGGAGGACCACCGTCTCTAACCGGTCGTAGTTCCGGCTTGGACTGCTGGGAACGCCGCACACCCCTTGTGCCCGGTTTCGACGCTCCGGTGTTACTTGGATGCTTCCGAGTCCTGGGCGTGTGACCCACAGGAACTGTTCCTCGACCCTGTCACAGGTCGACCCCTCACCACCAGGGGAATTACCGGCCGGCTCCGGGGCGTCATCGAGTCGGCGGATCCGGGTCACGCCCTCGCGCCCATGACGTCCGGGGTGTGGCTGCGTCTCTGGCCTTCTTCCGCACCCATTCCTTGGAGAGGGTGCGGGAAGGGGGACAGTGGAGTACGCCCTCGTGCTTCGTGGCTCGTTACCTGTCACACTCCGTCGTGGAATCCCCCTGTGTTGCCCTGGGTCTTCCTCCATCCGGAGGGGCTGGAGTGGTGGACACCGGGCCTACCCATGACGTCTCCGCTTGATTCTGGTGAGTACTTGTGGTTTCGTTATGTTTCTTGTGCAGTTGCCCTTTTGCCTCCCCGCGGGGGTTGGGGGTTTCTTGCCCCGTCTCCAAGTGGCAGGTAGCTTGTGCATTAGCTCTAAGGGGACCTAAAATTACGGCTTTGAAGTATGAAAAGCCTATTTTTGGGTCCACGACAGAGCTAGTGCACGGCCTTCGTCCTCCCACCCTTCCTTCCCCACCAAGTTTTCAGCCCCTCTCCCCGTGGGAGGTTCTTGGGCTGGGTATGACGGGCTGGCCGGCGGGGCCAGTGTTGGCGAAGGTTGGCACGGCGTTCTTTTTTTTTTTTTTTTACATCACAAAGGAGTGGCCAAGGGCACAAAAAATTGGTAACACAAAGTCCGCTTAGTTGCCAGTCCCTATAAAGAAGACAGTAAGGGAATAATAAAAAAGAGGGGTGTGCCAATTTAGTTCGGGAGGTGTCTTTTTACTCTTCTCTTGAAAAGATTTAAGTCGTAGGAAGTGGAATAATAGAAACAGGAAGAGAGTTCCAGAGTTTACCAGTGAAAGGGATGAAAGAGTAAAGATACTGATTAACTCTTGCATTAGGAAGATGGACATAATAGGGATGAGAATGAGTAGAAAGTCTTGTGCAGCGAGGCCGCGGGAGGGGGGGAGTCATGCAGTTAGCAAGTTCAGAAGAGCAGTGAGCATGAAAATAACGGTAGAAGATAGCAAGAGAAGCAACATTCCGGCGGTGATTTAAAGATTGAAGACAGTCAGTCAGAGGAGGGGAGTTAATGAGACGAAAAGCTTTTGACTCAACCCTGTTTAGGAGAACTGTATGAGTGGATCGTCCCCAAACATGTGAGACATATCCATACATGGGCGGATAAGGCCCCTGTACAGAGCAAGCAACTGGGAGGGAGAAAAAACAGGACGCAGACGCTACAGGACACCTAACTTCTTAGAAGCTGATTTAGCAAGAGATGAGATGTGAGATTTCCAGTTCAGATATTTAGTAAAGGATAGTCCTAGAATGTTCATTGTAGAAGGAGATAGTTGAGTGTCATTGAAGAAGAGGGGATAGTTATCTGGTAGGTTTTGTTGAGTAGATATGTGAAGAAATTGGGTTTTTGAGGCATTGAACAAAACAAGGTTTGCTTTGCCCCAATCAGAAATTATAGAAAGATCAGAAGTTAGGCGCTCGGTGGCATCTCTCCGTGAATCACTTAGTTCCTGTTGAGTTGGACGTCTAATAAAAGACGTTGAAAAATGCAGGGTAGAATCATCAGCGTAGGAGTGGATAGGGCTTTGAGTTAGACATATCAATCAATCAATCATTTGGGGCATACGCCGGGGGGCGCGTCGCCTCGCCCACCCTACGACGCCACTCCCGGGGGTCACCACGCGCGAGTTCCCATGCAGGCTCCTTTCCCATACCAAGCAGCTCTCGACAAGAAACATCAACTTGCCCCAGCCATGAGCCTTGTGGGCGCCCCCTTGGCCTCGCCTCCTCCACGCCGGATTGTCTCCTACAGATACAACCCGATGAGAAGGATCGGTTTCAGGGTAGCGTGCCACATGCCCATATAGCCGAAGTTGGCGCTGACGGACTATGCATGTAATAGGCCTCGATTCAATCTTACGGTGCAATCGCTGATTTGACACGTAATCATCCCAGCGATACCCCATGATTCTGCGAATACACTTATTACCAAAGGCATTGATTCGTCTCTTCAAGTCACTATTTAGTGTCCATGTCTCACAACCATAGAGTAAGACAGGGATCACAAGCGATTTGAAGATCCGGATCTTTGTCCTCCTGCACAGGTACCGACAACGCCAAATACTCCCTCTGAGCGAGTCCATAGCACCGTGGGCTATGCCAATCCGCCGTAAGACTTCTTGACGTGACCCGCCGTCATTATGGACTGCGCTACCAAGGTATGTAAAACTTTCTAAGATCTCAATGTCCTCGCCACACGCATGAACAGACTGTACTGCTTCATCTAGTAAGTCTCCAAACACCTGGACCTTGGTCTTGAGCCAGGAGACCTCAAGTCCCAAAGGCTTTGCCTCCTCGTGCAGCGCCTCGAGAGCCATCACCAGGACCTCCAGCGACTCAGCAAAGATTACTGCATCATCGGCAAAACAAGATCAGTGATCTTGGTGTTGCCGACGGATGCTCCACAATCGCTTTGACCTACAACCTTGTCCAATACCCAGTCCATACAAGCGTTGAAAAGTGATGGGGCAAGGACGCACCCTTGCCTCACTCCTGTATTAACAGGAAAGAAGCCGGATACACCTGCCCCACACTTCACAGCACTCTCAGTCCCAGAATACAGACCAGTTATCAAACCAATAGTCCCTGCAGGAATCCCTCGAAGTCGCAGAAGATCCCAGAGTGACTCACGATGCACTGAGTCAAACGCCTTCTTGAGATCAACATAGGCTGCAAGCATCCCCTGTCGAAACTCACGTCGGCGTTCCACCAGGACACGAAGCGCTAGGATACGGTCCGTTGTTGACTTACCAGGCGTGAACCCAGACTGCTGAGGTCTCTGATGCTTCACCAGATGGCTGCGAATCTGTGTCAGCAATAGATGGGCAAGCACCTTGCCTAGTACGCTGAGCAGTGTAATACCGCGGTAATTGTTGCAGTCCTGACGGTCCCCTTTCCCTTTCCAGATAGGGACAACCAGCCCCCTTTTCCAGTCAGGTGGAATGGTACCTGATTGCCACACGGCAGTCAGGACAGCATGCAACCCGTGGATCATGGCCTCACCCCCAGCTTTGAGGAGCTCCGCACTGATATTACAAACACCAGCTGCCTTTCTACCCCTCAACTTTGCTACACCCTCTCTGACTTCGTCAAGAGAGGGTGCGCTTTCGTCAATGGGAGGATCGGCATCCACTGCCTGTAACCCAGTGGTGGGAAGCTGCTCAGTTGGAGGGTCCACCGTGAACAACTGCCCAAAGTACTCAGCCCAACGAGCCATCTGCCCATCCATGTCCGACACGAGGCGCCCATCTGCTGTTCGAATAGCACTCGCCCGAGAAGGAGACTTGGAACGGAGCTTCTTCAGGGCTCGGTAGGCGGGTCGGAGGTCATTAGCGTTCAAATGACCCTCGACATCCTCAGCGAGACTCCTGACATACCTCTCCTTGTCTCTCCCCAGGAGGGTTCTAGTCCGGCGTGACAGAGCCCTGTGCTGGTCCCGGTTCCCAGCCAGCCTGGCAGCGCGACTCTCCTCGATTTTCTCCAGCGTCTCCGTCGAGACAAAACCACGCCTTGACCTCGGGCGCTCCCCAATACACTCCTTGGCAGCCTGTAGAGTTTCACGTTTGAAGGTATCCCACAGTTCTACAGGGTCCCCGAGAGCACCGACCACATCAAATCGATTCGAGACTGCCACCGCATACTCATGAGCACATGTCAAGTCCTTCAGTTTCTCAAGATGAAACACAGTATGGTTACGTCTTGAGATTCTTCTGGACTTGACATGAAGCTTAAGTGTAGCAACAACAAGCCTGTGATCTGTTCCAAAGAACTCAGCACTCCGGTAAACCCTGCAGTTCTGTTGACATAGAAGATCATTAATGAATAATAGAAAGAGAGTGGGTGATAGGACAGCACCCTGGGGAACACCACTATTGATCGATTTAGGAGAAGAATAATGTCCGTCTACCAGATGTGTTATTCTTTCTCTTTCAGATCTGAGTGTAGCCTGGCTTAATATCTTTATTAACCAGATGTGGGATTAGGTAGCCGGATTACCCAGTGATTACCCTGGGTGGCGATCTTTCTTATCTTAATAGCTTGAGCACTAGCTCTGTTGTGGACCCAAAAGTAGGCTTTTCATACTTCAAAGTCGTCATTATAGGAAAGGTTGCCAATAAGAGGGAATTTTCGTCGCGTCTTTTGGTTTCTTTATATCTTAAAGCATCTATTATATAGTTTCAATCATAATAAGCTCGATTAATGCACCTCAATATAGATAACAAGGAATTCACAAAACGAAGGAAACCTATTCAGAAAATAATACAAACATTTCAGCAACACCAACCACTGGTAAGTAACACGTAAACCGCTTACGACTAAAAGTCTCCGACTAAGTCTATCATCTCCGACTAAAAGACTGGAAAAAGAGTGTCGCATTATCATGGACTAAGTGTGACCGCCTCGCAATCTGGATTCTCTCATACAAACCTGCCTTCGTGCTGCTCAATACCTCCCAATCTCTCCTAAACGGTCAGATTAAAGCAACTTTTTTTTTTTTTTTTTTTTATATCACAAAGAACTGGCCAAGGGCACAACAAAAATGGGTACCACAAAGCCCGCTTAGTTGCCAGTCCCTATAAAGAAGGCAGTAAGAGAATAAAATAAAAAAGAGGGGCGAGCCAATTTAGTTCGGGAGGTGTCTTGTTACTCCTCTTTTGAAAAGATTTAAGTCATAGGAAAATGGGAAAATAGAAACAGGAAGAGAAATCCAGAGTTTACCAGTGAAAGGGATGAAAGAGTAAATAAAAATACTGATTAACTCTTGCATTAGGAAGATGGACAGAATAGGGATGAGAATGAGTAGAAAGTCTTGTGCAGCGAGGCCGTGGGAGGGGGGGGAGGCATGCAGTTAGCAAGTTCAGAAGAGCAGTGAGCATGAAAATAACGGTAGAAGAGAGCAAGAGAAGCAACATTGCGGCGGTGATTTAAAGATTGAAGACAGTCAGTCAGAGGAGAAGAGTTGATGATACGAAAAGCTTTTGACTCAACCCTGTTTAGGAGAGCTGTATGAGTGGATCCTCCCCAAACATGTGAGACATACTCCATACATGGGCGGATAAGGCCCCTGTAGAGAGCAAGCAACTGAGAGGGAGAAAAAAAAGGACGCAGACGCCACAGTACACCTAACTTCTTAGAAGCTGTTTTAGCAAGAGATGAGATGTGAGATTTCCAGTTCAGATTTTTAGTAAAGGATAGTTCTAGAATGTTTATTGTAGAAGAAGGAGACAGTTGAGTGTCATTGAAGCAGAGGGGATAGTTATCTGGTAGGTTTTGTCGAGTAGATAGATGAAGAAATAAGGTTCTTGAGGCATTGAACAAAACAAGGTTTGCTTTTCCCCAATCAGAAATTATACACAGATCAGAAGTTAGGCGCTCGGTGGCATCTCTCCGTGAATCACTTAGTTCCTGTTGAGTTGGACGTCTAATAAACGACGTTGAAAAATGCAGGGTAGAATCATCAGCGTAGGAGTGGATAGGGCTTTGAGTTAGACTTAGAAGATCATTAATGAATAATAGAAAGAGAGTGGGTGATAGGACAGAACCCTGGGGAGCACCACTATTGATAGATTTGGGAGAAGAACAATGTCCGTCTACAGTAGCTGCAATAGAACGGTTTGAAAGGAAACTTAAGATGAAGGTACAGAGAGAAGGATAGAAACCGAATGAGGGTAGTTTGGAATTTAAAGATTTGTGCCAGACTCTATCAAAAGCTTTTGATATGTCAAGGGCAACAGCAAAAGTTTCACCGAAACCCCTAAAGGAGGAAAGAAACGGAGCTTGAAATAATAGTGTTACAAAAAATAGCAATGATATCAATGCGTTGAAATTACACGCGTAGAAAAGTAGGTCTGGTCATAGTATATATTTTACGTCATTAGAAGCTGCTGTTGACTTGGCCGTTCCTTTCTTCCCTTGTATGTCTTTCCCTATACATGACTGCCAAACCTTCTTCTACGTTGACATCCCTTGACATAATGTCTTCCCCCTTTTTGCTAATACTATGATGCTCTTTGCTTATATTTCCACCTCATCCACTTTTTGTTTCATTCAACTCTTCGCAGCTTTGAAAGAAATATCAAAAAAACTAAAATGCTCTGGTGATGCGTGTATACAAAGGGTGAAAGCCGGGACAGGGTAATGTGATATCACAGGACACTTTCTGTTGTAACATATCGAGTTATACATCACGGCAACGCGTGCTTCTGTATGCTGGCAATACAGCTGGCGTAGGCAAGACCGTGGGTGAACACACACACACACACACACACACACACACACACACACACACACACACACACACACACACACACACACACACACACACACACACACACACACACACACACACACACACACACACACACACACACACACACACACACACACACACTCACATATATACACACACAAATGAGGAGGTGATATCGGCAAATAATGTGTACCAGTTGAAAGAAAGACTGGATAAATGTAGATACTGAGACGAGTGAGACGGGATCACACGAGTGTAGCTCATGTCCTGTAAAACACAACTA
>JACEEZ010012281.1:175000-210000 GCA_016584305.1 Chionoecetes opilio | reverse complement strand
TCCCTGCGAGCATTATCCTCAACATCATTTCTCCTCCGTGGCCTGTCTGTCCTCCGCCTACCATCTCCTGAGGCTCAGTCACGTCGGGGCGCTGCTCCAATTGCTACTTAATCTTGCAGCCACACACATCCTGGTCCGCTTCACTTTTGCTCATTAATAACTTTTATGAACCCATTAATTTTGGTTTGTGTTCTTATCCTTAATGATCATCTCTCTCTCTCTCTCTCTGAATCAGGCATACAACCAGCACAAGATGTAATTGCTAGGAGGAGGCGAAATTTTCTTGAGTCACGGTTGAGGGCACCAGATGAAGGGGAACCCTATCATTTAGCGTTCAGGTTGTGTGAGGCGGCCAATACTCCGGGATACAGATTCTTGACACAGGCACTAAGGTATGAGAGTATTGTAAACCCACTTGACAGGGTGGCTAGACGGATTCAGGAGAAACCTCAGACTGCCTCCAAATATGTCACATACAGAACACAAATCAACACCGGACTCTCTGTACATTCAGTGTATGTAAATAGGGATTTTATCCCGGATTATAAACGCCAAGCATTTACGAGGCTACGTACGATGTCCCATAATCTTAGAATAGAAACAGGCAGGAGAAATGGAATACCGAAAGAACTACGACTGTGTTCATGTGTAGAAAATGCAGTGCAGGATGAGTCCCATGTGTTGTTGCAGTGTCCACTCTCCAGCCAATGTAGAAGCAGCTATGTCATGCTAGACTTCTCCAGTATGGATAATTTGATGGGTACAAGGGATAAAGTAGGCTATCTGTGCAGTTATATATATGATGTATTGAAATTATATACGTAAGGGATGTGTCACCATAGTAGATGTGTTTCGTTTGTTTGTTTTAGGTTAATATGAAATATGTAGGAGTATAAATTTGGACAAATATGAGGAAATTATACATGTAATAAGGTAAAATGTTTGTGAAACTTTTGTCAATAAACTAATAATAATAATAATAATCTCTCTCTCTCTCTCTCTCTCTCTCTCTCTCTCTCTCTCTCTCTCTCTCTCTCTCTCTCTCTCTCTCTCTCTCTCTCTCTCTCTCTCTCTCTCTCTCTCTCTCTCTCTCTCTCTCTCTCTTCTCTCTCTCTCTCTCTCTCTCTCTCTCTCTCTCTCTCTCTCTCTCTCTCTCTCTCTCTACACAATAGTAATACATCCCTTTCAATACAGAGGAGTCGATTAATATCAACTCACGACTGGTAAAAGGGAATTGAAGCTCTAATGAGATGATAAGAAATATCGCACTGCGAGTATATCCATAGAAAATCAATTATCAACATATATTCTTTTATGATACCGTATTTGTGATAATTTTAGAGGTACACTTTAACTGACC
Organism: Chionoecetes opilio; assembly: GCA_016584305.1. Classification (NCBI taxonomy): domain Eukaryota; kingdom Metazoa; phylum Arthropoda; class Malacostraca; order Decapoda; family Majidae; genus Chionoecetes; species Chionoecetes opilio. Next base: position 208,640 of record JACEEZ010012281.1, on the reverse strand, counting down.
CGATCCTTAAGAAATGTGTTCTTTGTCTACCATAATTTTTTTTTACTAAAACAAAAATAAATAGTAACGTTAAAACCGATGGTTTGAAGCAGTCTAGGCTGTACTTTAGGAGCGGTGATGGAGATGGTTTGGTGATGGAGGAAGAAGGAACAGAAGAGGGTGTCGCATCCCCTTTTTTTTCGTCTCTAGGCTATTATTTTTTCCATGATTTTTTTTCTCTTTACGTTGGAACCTATAGCCCCTGTAAGCTGTTATTTTTCCCATTATTATTATTATCATTATTGATTTTTAGTTGGAGCCTATAGCGCCTGTAGGAAATAAATTTTTTCTTAAGGGCTCAGGTGGTTGGCCCTGCACATTCTGGAGGGCTGTGATGCCGAGCAGACAACGAAAGCGGCATCACGGGAAGCTGCAGCAATGAAGCGCAACGTCTCGCTTGGGGGCGTAGATCTCATCCGATGAGAGTTCAATACTACTCAGACGATGACGATAACATTCCATAGGGTCCATGTCACGGTTATCAGTTAATATTGATAAAACAAATTATTAAATACAAAGAACACGTGAATGGAAATTAAATATGAAATGTCAAAGTTCATATAAGCTGATGACAAACCTTGTACGTTAGAGGGCAAATCAGGGTATTATGGGTACAAATAACGTGCTTTAGAGCGGTCACCTCTTTCTTTGTCGTTCTTCTATATAGGTGACATCCAGCCTTCTACTGACCTACTTTCTAATCCCTGGTTCAATCCTTTCCTTCCTTGCCTCCCTCCGTCTGCCTACTGTTTCTCTCCAATAACCGTCTGAATCCTTCCGCTCAACCATATATTTCACACCTCACCCTCCTTAACTCCCTCCATTCCATTCCATCTAGTTTTGTTCATGTTTTCAACTTCACAAACCTTTCCATCGCTCTACTCTGGCAGTTCTGAGCCCTTCACGTTTCAAAGCACTTGCCCACTTTTCAAGTCCCTTAAACTAGCGGAAAAGCTGTATATTAGACTAAAAATATGGACGTTACGTGAAGAAATATTGTGAGGTGAAAAGATCTATAAATAAGAATGTACATGGACAAAACATTAAGAATACATATTATTGGAAAGGAGAGAGAGAGAGAGAGAGAGAGAGAGAGAGAGAGAGAGAGAGAGAGAGAGAGAGAGAGAGAGAGAGAGAGAGAGAGAGAGAGAGAGAGAGAGAGAGAGAGAGAGAGAGAGAGAGAGAGAGAGAGAGAGAGAGAGAGAGAGAGAGAGAGAGAGAGAGAGAGAGAGAGAGAGACAGCCAGACAGACAGACAGACATACAGAGAGAGACAGACAGACATACAGAGAGAGACAGACAGACATGACATAGAGACAAAGATAAACATTATATATATATATATATATATATATATATATATATAGAGAGAGAGAGAGAGAGAGAGAGAGAGAGAGAGAGAGAGAGAGAGAGAGAGAGAGAGAGAGAGAGAGAGAGAGAGAGAGAGAGAGAGAGAGAGAGAGAGAGAGAGAGAGAGAGAGAGAGAGAGAGAGAGAGAGAGAGCGAGAGCGAGAGCGAGAGAGAGAGAGAGAGAGACAGGCAGACAGACAGACAGACAGACAGACAGACAGACGGACATATATACAGACAGACAGACAGAAAGAGAGAGAGAGGGAGGGCGGGCAACAATCCAACTAGATTGATATAAACAAACAAGTGGACAGAAAAGGACTGAATGAGACAGACTGAGATTGAGAGGAAGGGAACAAGAGATAAGATATAAAATACTTTGATCCTATCTAGACACTTTGCAAGTACCAACGACAAGGTTATTGACTATACAAAGTGCCACCACGCCAGGATGAACCTGGTGGGAACCTGGTGGGATCGAACGCAGGGACGCTGCACGCGAGCCCACACCTCTACCAACCGAGCCACCCTGACGGGTGGGGGGGAACAAGAGAGTATAGAGGAAGACAGAATGAGAAAGAAAGAGAAGTAAGCAGAATACACGGATATTGAAACTAATATGGCTTGACTTTCATGTCAGTAACATAAAAATCGATGCAACATTCTGGTTTCCCTAAAGGCAACTGGAATCTCATTCATTTCGACTCCTAAAGCTTATTTTCATCTCTGAGGTACTGTAAATGCCATTTCATGTCAGTTCAAAAAGCATGAAAGTGAAGCCACGGGATAAAAGCGAAATATCCAGGGATTTATCATAAGCTCAATGCATACAAAAAGAAAGGGTGAACGAATGAATACAACCAGCAAGATATAAGTAACTGAAAACATGTAGTGAGATGTCACATTCACAACACAAGTCTTGGATACATTTCAATGGGTACGAATCACGTTATTAAGAATCTTGAGGCAGAGGCAGTGAAAGAGACGCTATTTCCGCAGTTTCTCTCTCTTTCTCTTTCTCTTTCTCTCTCTCTGGTGGGATGATGGAAAGGTGGATGTAGGTAGTGTTAAGTAACATAAACTACCTCGTGTAGGTCTCACGGCCTCTTGTAGCTTCCTTATTTTCTTTTGTTATTATGTTCTCTCTCTCTCTCTCTCTCTCTCTCTCTCTCTCTCTCTCTCTCTCTCTCTCTCTCTCTCTCTCTCTCTCTCTCTCTCTCTCTCTCTCTCTCTCTCTCTCTCTTCTCTCTCTCTCCTCTCTCTCTCTCTCTCTCTCTCTCTCTCTCTCTCTCTCTCTCTCTCTCTCTCTCGGCACCAAGGTTTCCTCATGTTTTCTGTATAAATAGGCCGCCCCGCCGGTAAAGTTGTGTTCCGGACAATCCAGCCTCACTACACTTTTATGTTCAACTAGCCCGCAAAGCCGCCCTCCGGGCGGACTTTTTGGCTAGCTCCTGCGGAGGGCTATTGGTGGTGGACCTTCGGCCCACCACCTGTGTTTGGTGGGCCGAAGTCCCACCAAACACAGACTCTCCAGATAGCCCCTTCTAGCTTTCCTGAAATCATGGATGTAGAAATGTATGTATTAACGCCAACCTATTCACATCACCCCCAACCCATACACTCACCCATTACCCATCACCCCCCACCCATTCACTCACCCATTACCCACCACCCCCCACCCATTCACTCACCCATCATCCATCACCACACACCCATTCACTCACCCATTACCCATCACCCCCCATCTATTCCCTCACCCATCACCCTCCACCCATTCACTCACCCATCACCCCACACCCATTAGCCATCACCCCACCCATTCACTCACCCATTACCCATCACCCTACATCAAGGTTTCCTCAATTCTCGCAACCCACTTTTTTTCTTCACAATTCTCGCTAATAGGCTGCTAAAAAAAAAGAAAAAAAAAAGGGATCGGATCATCTCATAAATGGGCTTATAACCTTCCCCTGCTCGAGCCGGTTCCAAAACTGTGCCATATGAGGGGATTCCGCCACAGGGGGCGGCACCTGGAGCGGACACACACACACACACACACACACACACACACACAGACACACTTGCACTTATATTATTATAAAGATAGTCTCAAGCCAAGGAGTGCACGTTCAAACTGCAGGTCACGTGAAAGGCTAATAAATGTCCACTTATAAGTTAGACTCCTACTATCTTCCATTCCATTGAACGTATTTCGCCTTCGTCTGTTCAGCATTCCTTTTAAACCCGGCAGTTCCTTTCCCTCGTGCCTAAACCTCCCTCGTCCCTGATCTTCTGTTGTCCTTCATTTTTTTTCCGCTCTTGTTTACCCAGACTTTTAACTCCCTTTTGTCCTCTTCTTTCCGTATTAAATTTACTGTTACTATAAACTATCATTATTATCATTACTATTATTATCATTATTACTATTTTCACCATTAATTGCCTTAGTCATTACAAGCGGCGTTCAAAGTGAAGTAGTTAGCATACTTTCTTTTTTTACAACCAAGAGCTCCCTCCATACATCAAAACTATAAGTAGAAAATAGATAATATGTAATATAATAAATTGAATGAAATAGCTAGGAGAAACCTTGAGATGCTTACTTTGTTTATTTGAGCTTGAGATGTGAGATAGTTTCCTTTTTAAACGTTGCAAAACCCCATATTCACATAGTAGATAATAAATACACTGCCAAGTAGAGGATATTTTTATGTAATCAGCAGTCAGCATCACACCAAAGAGCAGGCATGTGTCTTCGTTACACAGGCAGGAACTACTTACGTATCTTTGCAACCAACAGACAGTTTCTACAACATAACTAACTCTCCCTATATATCCCTCCTCCGTCCTATCTAATACTCGCACCGATTCCACCATTGCAAGCAGTTCCCATTTCCTTACATAAGCCAGAGTCACATCCACACCATGCATCGTAAACCACTCCTCCAGTCGCTTTGGTAAGACCATCAGTGTTCCTGTCACTATAACTATCATCTTCCACAACGATGACACTCATATGCTCCTTAACTTTTCTCTCAGATTCTCATTCTTCTCCAATTTGTCCTCTTTGTCTTCCAGTCTTTCATCTCTCGGGTATTGTGATATCAATCTGCGGCACTCATTTTTTTTTCTTCAATAAAAACAATATCCAGCCGTGTGTTTTCTATCATGTAGTGATTTTATGTCCTCCTCTTTACCAACTTTCTCTCATTCTTTAAAGAGAGAGTGGAGAGAGAGAGAGGAGAGAGAGAGAGAGAGAGAGAGAGAGAGAGAGAGAGAGAGAGAGAGAGAGAGAGAGAGAGAGAGAGAGAGAGAGAGAGAGAGAGAGAGAGAGAGAGAGAGAGAGAGAGAGAGAGAGAGAGAGAGAGAGAGAGAGAGAGAGAGAGAGTTAGAGAGGGAGAGAAAAAAAAATAGAGAGATAGAGAGAGAGAGTTAGAGAGAGAGAGAGAAAGAAATATATATATATATATATATATATATATATATAGAGAGAGAGAGAGAGAGAGAGAGAGAGAGAGAGAGAGAGAGAGAGAGAGAGAGAGAGAGAGAGAGGAGAGAGAGAGAGAGAGAGAGAGAGAGAGAGAGAGAGAGAGAGAGAGAGAGACGTAATGTAATAAAAAGGCAGCACTTGTGATAAAAAAAAAATTTCAGTGTATAATCTGCAACACTTCGCTTGACGGTTTATTGTGATAGAAAAAAAGCAGCAACGTGATTCGAGATAAAAATTTATTTTTACCACAACCATAACTGAAGAAACAAAAAAGTAGCGTAAAAAATGTAGCAGCATAGAATCCTAAAAGAATTTTCTCCCTTCAGAAAAAAATATAGTTTCAAATTATATCCATTTCATTGACTTGACTGCTGTTTCACTCTAGTTAAGTGCAAGTGTAATGCACGACACTAGTTACTTACGGCATGAAACTCACCCACTTGTGCGTAAAATATCATGTTCCAATAATTGGCTTCCAAGTTCCACAGTATACATAATGGAGAGAGGGTGAGATTTAACTTCTAGTCTTGGGGAATAAAGGCGGCAACATCGTCTGACTTTACAGTTATTATCGATGGTTGTTTGTTTTATCTTTTAGTTACGCCTCGCAAACACATTTCTATGGAACGTTGAAAAACAAACTGTTAAAATTTTATATTTTCAAATACATATTTTGAGACTGGATTTTGAACTACATATACTTCCATGGTGAGTTTTCTTGGTAAATCGCCATATTATTTTCATGTGGAATACAAGTGCCCAAAAAAATGGTATTATTCTTTCATTCCAGTAACATTTTTAGGCATCAGAACAGCTACGTAATGATGATAGAATCTTAAAAATTAACAAAATAATATTGGTACACAATATTGGTACCTTGATACATACAATCAAACCATGGCAATCCCTACTCTCTCTCTCTCTCTCTCTCTCTCTCTCTCTCTCTCTCTCTCTGCAATTTGCGAGGAAACTGTGTGTTTGTGTGTGTGTGTGTGTGTGTGTGTGTGTGTGTGTGTGTGTGTGTGTGTGTGTGTGTGTGTGTGTGTGTGTGTGTGTGTGTGTGTGTGTGTGTGTTGTCGTGTTCCTGTCTTAAGGCCGGTTCCCATTAGCCCGCTTGTACGGCCGCCGTACAACAACAATGAACAACAATGACGTCACAATGACGTCACAAAAAAGTCGACTGCACCGCCGTACCGCTGTACGGCTGCCGTAGAAAGTTAAAATCAAGTCATCTCTCCCGTTCGGCGGTGTCCGCTCGAGCGGAGGTGCAAACTGTGCCCAGTTACCACAAATACCACTCAAACGGTGATGATGGTGACGTCATTATTGGGCGGTGTACGGCAACGGCGGCCGTAGAAGCGGGCTTATGAGAACCGGCCCTTATATATACGAAAGTTTCCACAAAGGTAAAGGTCGGTGTAATCCCACAGGCATAGTGTAGCTGTGGTGAGGGTTTGGTGTGGCTCGGGGAAAGGCAATGGAGACTGATGAACGAGGCGCGTTAGGGTATCTTGCACCTACGACTCGAGGACATTGTGACATGCACCTTAGAATTATTACTACATCATACGTGTGGGTTGGTAAGTTCGCTAAAGGCTTGATAAACTGCCATGCTAGCTCCAAATGGTAAATGTTAACATGCCGCGAAGTGTTATTTTTTTTATTCACTTTCAGTTAGTAATTTTTTACAAACTGGAGAAAGTATCGGGGCAGAGAACCTTGGAATTCCCTTTTTGATTATCTATGCAGAAGGGAGACTTGGTGATGGTCTTAGTTTAGTTTAGTTTTAGTTATAGTTTACAGGAACTACCACGTTTAGGTCTCACGGCCTCTTGTAGCTTCCTTACTTTCTTATGTTCTTATGTTCTTACAGTGTTACAAACAGTCTTGTGCCGCACCACTCTTCTCACCCTGCCAACCAGGGGGCACATTCCGAGACGCTAACGTCCATTCTTAACAACTTAGCAACTGTCATCAGCTGTTTTGGTATTACGCGGGGAGATTGAAGACGTACCAGTGGACGTTAAGTTGTTAAAACAAGGCAACTGCCTATAGGGTGGTGTTGAGGACGCAACATACATAAAAATACTCATAAATTGAGTATATATGATGTTTTCTGACTCAAGAACTGAACAGGGCAAGTATACAAACGAAATTAGGCCATATAACAAACCCAGCCGCTTGTGGTGATATTGTTTTGGGGTGATGGGACAGGAGTAGAGTAGTGAGGCGGCATCTCAACCGCGCGGGTAGCGACTAGCGATGCCAGACACCACCACGCACGGCTTCCGTAGCAGACTGAAGGTATGTGTCTTGCCACTTTTCCTTGTTTAAAACCCGAACCCTTGTCCACTCAGTAGTGAATGGGTACCAGGTGTTAGCCGGGGGTTTGTGACCCGCCTCCCGGAGTGGTGGCTTCCCCCAACACTAAAGGAAGGCGAGCTACGAATAGATATCAAGCGAAAAAGATCACAAGAAGAAGAAGAAGAGCGCCCTATTACTCTGAAGGAATACTTAATAGCTAGAATACAAGGAAGTACAAGCCACCGGCGTGTTACCTGCGTGTATGTGGAGGTAGAAACAAGTGTTGAAGCGACGGAGGTGACAGGGGATAAAAGAATGATAGAATAAGCTAGAAAATAGAAATAAGTACAACGACCTTGAAAATGCAGGCCGCGGCTGCTGCCTTGTGATTGGCTGACTCGTTTGAGACACAATCTGATTGGCTGGCACGTTTGTTTTTACACAATTGTGATTCGCTGGCGAGGCTGTGACGTCATTGTAGTCGCTCAGCCAATCAGCTATCGGTGCCAATAGCAACCATGCGCCACCACTGCCATGTTTCATACCGGAATACCCACTAGCGCCGGGGTGTAGAAATAGAGGGATGTTGTTGAGCGAACAACCGTGGCCTTTAACTCTCTCAGAATGTCTGCCCTGCACCAATATCTCGACGTTAACTTACGGTGTCGATATTTATGGGTTCGTATATCTCCCGTAACACGTACATGCCTGTTTTCCCTATCGGGTGACTGCTCTCCCTTGTTGGCTCCTCACATTTGATGTTCTCTGCCTCCCATATTTGCAGCTTTTATCTTGTGACAGCAGCTGGGTGAACGCATACATTTGGTTGTTTGATCCTTAGTGCTTCAGTAACTATCCCTGCCTTACTGCGCCCTACTGCTGGCGTAAAATAATTATAATTTATTTACAAATATATCAATCTGTCCCTCAGATCCACCAAAACAAAACAAAACTTCCATTTGGGACTGGTCACATACTCCTTCATACTTCTCTCTCTCTCTCTCTCTCTCTCTCTCTCTCTCTCTCTCTCTCTCTCTCTCTCTCTCTCTCTCTCTCTCTCTCTCTCTCTCTCTCTCTCTCTCTCTCTCTCTCTTTTTTTTACAAACACAAACACACACACACACACTTTCGTGGTAACCAGACGTGCCTATCTGGTGCTCCTAGAGCTCCTAGTCCAACAAAGAAGTGAATAACAACCATGAATCTTGCCGCTGTTAAGCTGTTACTAGAATCTCAAGAACGTGCAGTTCGCTCTGCATTGGAATTAGTGGTTGATCAACTCAAGGAACGGATCCGGTTAGTTGAAGGCACTATGACGGATCTCATAAAAAGCCTTGAATTCGCCCAATCCGAAATACTGGACCTGAAGAACACCGTAAAGGGGCTTCAGAAATCTAACAACGAGAAACAAGTGGCAGTTGAAGAGCTTCAGTCAAGAGTCGCTGAAATGGAACACCGAGTAAACTACCAAGAAGATTACTCCAGACGCAATAACCTAAGGATCATCGGCCTCAAGGAGCAGCCTGTCGGTGAAACTTGGGAGCAGACAGCAATAAATGTGACTAAATTACTGCAGGACATGATACAACTACCCTCTGTGAACCTCGAACGTACTCACCGGGTGGGACCCGTTGCTTCTCATCCTCGAGCAATCGTCGTTCGGTTCGAGAAATTTAGCGACAGAGAAGCAGCTATAAGAAATGCAAAGAAACTTAAAGGAACAGGGATATATATAAATGAAGACCTTTGTCCTTTGACCTTTGACCTTTGACCTATGCTTCAATGGAAATAAAGAAAAAACAGTTCCCCGTAGTGAAAAAGGCCAGGGAAGACGGCACAGTAGCCTTCTTCCGACACACACGACTTATAACTAGGGACAGAATTGACCAACGATCGTCATCCTCGGTGCCGGCTGCTGGCTCACCCCACGTAGGTGCTGGCTTGGTGGCTCACAGTCTTGGTGGAGACGTAGCGGCTGGCGTACCATCTACGGCTGGTGCTGCGACGTCAGAGGGAGCAGTTTCTGCCACGGCGATGGGTCCCTTGGCTGACGGTGCGTCGCGAGGGAGTACGGGCGCTGGTGCTGTCAGTGATCGTACGGTACAGCCACCTGAAGGTACTGAAAGGGTGTCGAGCGGGACCAGTGATGACCAGGGAGCATCTGGTGACACTACAGGACGTTACCAGAAGGCTCACAGGGACCGCAAAAAGAAATAGATAAGTTCATGTCATAATGGTAATCTATATTACATATTTACCTATGGCCATATTAATATTATTGTTATTACTTCCATTACCACTACTACCGCCACAAATATTATTACTACTATTGTCTCACTATTATTGTTGTAGTACTATTGCTATCACTATCATTGCTACTACTTTTATTGCTACTATTATTGTTACTGTTATTGTTACTGCTAGTACTAACTACCCTTACTACTATATTTACTACTACTACTACTACTAATAATATCTACTAATATCACAAATATCTACTACTACTACTATTACCACAACTCTCAACCCCTACTATCTTTTACTGCTACTATTTTTACTCCTACTACTACTATGTTTACTACTACCACGACTACTACTACTACTACTTCCCATTACTGCTATTGCTGTTCTGTTACTACTACTGCTGCTGCCATTACTACTGCTAGTGCCACTGCAAATACATAATATCTTATTGCTGCTGCTACTGTTATTACTACTATTACTTTCTACTACAATCGCTATTGCTTCCATAACAACTACTACTACTTCTACTACCACCACTGCTAAAACTACTACTACCACTTCTACTGCTACAACTACTGCTACTACTATTTAATACGGCTACTACAATGGTAACTACTACTACTGCCACTACTACTAGTATTACTACTTCAGCTACTGCTACTATTACCACTAATACTATTGTTATACTACTGATATTATTTATATTACTGCTAACTATTGATACTACCGTTAACTACTACTACTAGTACTACTATGGCAATTATTAATGCTACTTTTATTATTATTATAATTCTCTCAGTCTCACAATGACTTCGAACAACAACATGTAACGCGAGAAATTACATTAATAGGGGAAGAGATGAAATAACACATAAGTATCAATAAGCTCACGAGGAATTTTCCTCCACGCCTCAGTCCTGAATCACTGGTTAGGCTTATATTTTAAGCCAGTAGTAATTAGACACGTAGCGAAACGAGGTGAGAACGGGGATTCTAGGTTAGGATAATTTTAGAAGCAGCTCTACGTTCATTGAGTTAAGTCGCCTGTGGGGAGTTGATATTCTCGCCCTTGGTAAAGGTATGTTATGAAATGTTTGTTAACTAGAGATGTAGACATGACTTACTGGTGATTCCTTTTGTTGACCAGGACTAATGAAGTGTATTACTTAGGGTCCCAAGGTAGGATGCTGTTGGCGGACCAGGGGGCCAAGCGCTCACAAATTAGCAGAGGGGGCAACTACTACATATCACAGCCAGCCGTGTGAGGACAAGGAGAAAGAAGGAAATAGAATAATAAGTGAGAGGGAAACGTTGGAAGTAGGATAGACTACGTATACATTATATCAGGATAACGACTTGAGCATTACATGTGCGTATCGTTAAAGGGGTAACAGTGCGACTGAAGTTACCAGAGATAGTAAACTATATTAGGATGACGACTTGAGCATTACGCATGCGTATCGTTAAAGTGGTAACATTGCGACTGAAGTTACCAGAGATAGTAAACTATATTAGGATGACGACTTGAGCATTACGTGTGCGTATCGTTAATGTGGTGACAGTGCAACCGAAGTTACCAAAGATAGTAAACTATATTAGGATAACGACTTGAGCATTTCGCGTGCGTATCGCTAGGAGGGAAGAAGACTTAATATTAAGATAATTTGTGAATGTATAATAATTACCAAGTGAGACAGTAAGGAGTTAAATATATTATAATTAGAAATATATTAACGCGTTGTCATTCAGATCCAACCAGTACTTACATATTTTCTTAAATCTTTTATTTTTATTCATTTATATATTTTTTTCCCACTTAATGTGGGTGGTGGCAGCAGAGTAACCAGGACTGTGGAACACACATACAATGTGGGCTCTACATAATGGTGACAACGGTGTAGATGATCATTTTGACCTCTACACAAGATATTAATGACCTTGATATTTTTTAAGGCTGAAGATAAATATAACGGCAACTTGAATGTTAATAATCTTTACACACAATTTAGCCACATAAATTTTCCTAGATCAGAATACATTCATCTTGACAATGTTTTATTACCTAGCAACAATGAAGTTACCATCTGAAGTTACCATATACGGTCAATTCCTACAAATTTGCAATCCTTTATCGATACTGTTCTATGTAATATAAACATTAAATGTAATATCCTTGGTCTTACAGAAATCAGGCTGAGCCCTCACCTTGTTTCCCTATACCAGTTGCCAGGCTATAAAATGTTAACTAATTGTAGGAGCACACATGGTGGATGTGTAGCCTTGTACATTTCTGATTGTTATTCATTCCATAGCTCTTAGTGAATTTTCAAAAGTAGATACATTTATAGAATGTATTGGTGTTCAAACGACAATTATGAGTAAGAAAACATTATTAAGGTAAGGGCGTAACCATGTTATATAACCACGGGTAATTATGTAAGGGCGAACCACCACCTACAGGCGATTGAACAGCGGTTCCTCCTTACACCCCCTGGTTTCCTGTTCGTGGCTTCGAGCATGACTGGTTCGGTCACCGGTGGGAGTCTTCTTCACGTCCCGACTTCTGCTTCGGGCACCAAGTCTCGAAGCCCTCTGGCCTTGAATGGAGTTTACGAGGCGCCTGGCCCCGGCTGTCCAGGGAGAAGAGTTCCCGACACAACACGGGGAGTTGCTCCCTCTCCACCTCTGTTGTGTACACTTCATCGTCCCCTGCTGCCCAGGTCAACTACCCTTCCCGTCTGCCGTCGTCCCTGTGTCCAGTGCTCAGCGACCTATGGTTGACGGGAAGGCTGTTGCTAACCAGGTAGCAGGGGCGTGAGTCTATTAGAGGTGTTGATTGTATATACGTGTTTGTACATACTTGCTTGTAAATACCTGTGTTTGAGCGAGAGACACCAATTAAATCTCCTCATATTTTATGTCAGTGTTTGCATCACCCTTACGGCCCTCCCCCTGTCTCAGCTTCACCGTTCCTGGAATCCTGGGCTAACGAGTTGAGTTTCAATCGCGCTCGTTTCCCTTACAGTGGCGACCTCGCCAGGATACCGGAGCTGAGTAGTGTGCCGTAGAAGGTGTGTGTACAGTTTTTTCGCTCGTCTCATTCGAGCGTGGGTTAGGTGCGGGAATGTGCCTTCTAACCCCCCCTTGCTCCAGACTGTGGGCAAGCAGCCGCTTAGTGCAAGGCTTTCGGCTGGTTAACCGAGTCTTTCGGTGTGGTGCCAGCTTAGGGTGTCCAGGACGCCATGTCCTTCCCATCTGGCAGACGGTGGTTCCCTAAGCGTGGACCACGTGTAAATAGTGGGACGCCAAGTCCTGTAGTTTTTCAAACGAGCAGTGAGGCTTTCGCACTCGTTTTTTTTTTTATATATATGTATATAATAATATGTCTCTTACAGCAGGTGGTGTTCTGAAGTCTACCGTAGGTAGACTCTTGTTGGGGGAGCTGTAAGGGCGAACCACCACCTACAGGCGATTGAACAGCGGTTCCTCCTTACACCCCCTGGTTTCCTGTTCGTGGCTTAGAGCAGGACTGGTTCGGTCACCAATGGGGGTCTTCTTCACGTCCCGACCTCTGCTTCGGGCACCAAGTCTTGAAGCCCTCTGGCCTTGAATGGAGTTTACGAGGCGCCTGGCCCCGGCTGTCCAGGGAGAAGAGTTCCCGACACAACACGGGGAGTTGCTCTCTCTCTCCACCTCTGCTGTGTACACTTCATCGTCCCCTGCTGCCCAGGTCAACTACCCTTCCCGTCTGCCGTCGTCCCTGTGTCCAGTGCTCAGCGACCTATGGTTGACGGGAAGGCTGTTGCTAACCAGGTAGCAGGGGCGTGAGTCTATTAGAGGTGTTGATTGTATATACGTGTTTGTACATACTTGCTTGTAAATACCTGTGTTTGAGCGAGAGATACCAATTAAATCTCCTCATATTTTATGTCAGTGTTTGCATCACCCTTACGGCCCTCCCCCTATCTCAGCTTCACCGTTCCTGGAATCCTGGGCTAACGAGTTGCGTTTCAATCGCGCGCGCTTCCCTTACAATTATGTATTTACTAGCCGCAAAGCCGCCCTCCGGGCGGACTTTTTGGCTAGCTCCTGCGGAGGGCTATTGGTGGGCCATCGGCCCACCACCTGTGTTTGGTGGGCCTTCGGCCCACCAAACAGACTCTCCAGATAGCCCCTTCTAACTTTCCTGAAATCATGTATGTATTAACGCCAACCCATTCACATCATAGCCCCTTCTAACTTTCCTGAAAGCAAAGCCGCCCTCCGGGCGGACTTTTTGGCTAGCTCCTGCGGAGGGCTATTGGTGGGCCTTGAGCCCACCACCTGTGTTTGTTGGGCCTTCGGCCCACCAAACACAGACTCTCCAGATAGCCCCTTCTAACTTTCCTGAAATGTATGTATTCCCCCCACCCATTCACTCACCCATTACCCATCACCCCCCACCCATTCACTCACCCATTCACTCACCCATTACCCATCACCACACACCCATTCACTCACCCATTACCCATCACCCCCAAACTATTCCCTCACCCATCACCCATCACCCCCCACCCATTCACTCACCCCCCACCCATTCACTCACCCATCACCCCACACCCATTACCCATCACCCCACCCATTCACTCACCTATTACCCATCACCCTACATCAAGGTTTCCTCAATGGGCCCCAGACATAACTACGTCACGGTTTGTTTACATCGGTGCATTGTGGGGATAAGGCGGGGTCGCCGCGGGTGGACCTACGAAGGGAAAACTACGGCGATGGAAGAATTTCGAGTTATTTTGCGCGAAATTGATATTCCAGGTGCTATATTACTGTGCTCTGTTCTCGCTGACAACACTATAGAGAAGACCCGAGGTAATGGCTGATATGCAGAGGCTTCTAAACCAAGAAAACAGAGTCATAACAGAGCCTCGTCAAAAGGTAAGCAGCTGGTAGGTACGTAATGTGTCCCTACTACTTGCTTACTTCTTAATGAGACTCTGCTGTGACTGTTTTCCTGGTTTAGAAGCCTCTGCACATCAACCATCACCTCAGGTCTTCTCTATGTTGTCAGCGAGCACGGAAATATAGCACTTGGAATATCAATTTCGCCCAAAACAACTCGAAATTTTTTCATCGTCGTAGTCTTCTCTTTGTAGGTTGTACATATTCATGGTTATGATAATAATAATTGAGTTCCTTTTGTTGTCTTTTCTCATAATAAGTAGGGTATTATTCTAGTGTTTGCCCATACTCCCCCTCTCCCACAAAACAAGCTTGGGGACCTGGGGGAATGCGCGATTTTTGGCTGGGGTACAAAATATGCGTCGCAACCACAAAGTTTTCGAGTTAGGGGTGTTGTAAAATTTGCCTAGATCTAGAGAAAATTCATTGGATTTCTTCTGAGTCCAGAGACGTGTGAACCTGACGATCCTCACAGAATGATGACCGAAGTGTCGAGAACACCCCCAACCCCCCGCTAGAAGGTTAGGTTATATTTGGTTAGGTTATATTTGGTTAGGTTAGGTTTGGTTAGATTTGGTTTGGTTAGATTTGGTTAGGTTAGATTTGGTTAGGTTAACTTAGGTTATATTTGGTTAGGTTAGGTTAATTTTGGTTAGGCAAATTTCTCTAGATATAAGGTAATTACCCTAGATCTAGGGAATTTTACCCCCCATACACAACTCTTAAATAATGTGTTTCCGACGCATAATTTGTTCCCCACTCGAAAACCCCGCATTCCCACAGGTCTCCAAACTTGTTTGGTAAACTTGGGGGAGGTGGGAGAGTATGGGCAAACACTATAATTTTATATGTGGGGTTTAATATTTAATGTGGGGTTTTCGGGTGGGGAACAAATTATGCGTCGGAAACACATAATTTAAGAGTTGTGTATGGGTGGTAAAATTTCCTGGATCTAGGGTAATTACCTTATATCTAGAGAAATTTGCCTAACCAAAATTAACCTAACCATACCTAACCAAATATAACCTAAGCTAACCTAACCAAATCTAATCAAACCTAACCTAACCAAATCTAACCTGCCCTAACCTAACCAAATGTAACCTAACCTTCTAGCGGGGGTGTTCTCGACACTTGGGGCATCATTCTGTGAGGATCGTCTGGTTCACATGTCTCTGGACTCAGAAGAAATCCAATGAATTTTCCCTAGATCTAGGCAATTTTTACGACACCCCTAACTCAAAAACTATGTGGTTGCGACGCATATTTTGTACCCCAGCCAGAAAGCCCGCATTCCCCCAGCCCCCCCGCATTCCCCTCAAGCTTGTTTTGTGGGAGAGGGGAAGTATGGGCAAACGTGCACTAGAATAATACCGGGAATTTTACCCCCTATACACAACTCTTAAATTATGTGTTTCCAACGCATAATTTGTTCCCCACCCGAAAACCCAGCATTCCCACAGGTCCCCAAACTTGTTTGGGGGAAGTGGGAGCGTATGGGCAAACTCTAGAATTTTACAAAATTCCCTAGATCTAGGGTAATTACCATATATCTAGAGAAATTTGCCTAACCAAAACTAAACTAACCTAACCAAATATAACCTAAGCTAACCTAACCAAATATAACCAAACCTAACCTAGCCAAATCTAACCTAACCTAACCTAACCAAATCTAACCTAACCTCCTAGCGGGAGGTTGGGGGGGTTCTCGACACTTGGGGCATCATTCTGTGAGGATCGTCAGGTTCACACGTTTCTGGACTCAGAAGAAATCCAATGAATTTTCCCTAGATCTAGGCAATTTTTACAACACCCCTAACTCGAAAACTATGTGGTTGCGATGCATATTTTGTACCCCAGCCAAAAATCGCGCATTCCCCCAGGTCCCCAAGCTTGTTTTGTGGGAGAGGGGGAGTATGGGCAAACACTAGAATAATACCCTACTTATTATGAGGAAAGACAACAAAAGGAACTCAATTAATAACGTATATTAATATTATCATAACCATGAATATGTATACAACCTACAAAGAGAAGACTACGACGAGGAAAAAATTTCGAGTTGTTTTGGGCGAAATTGATATTCCAGGTGCTATATTTCCGTGCTCGCTGACAACATAGAGAAGACCTGAGGTGATGGTTGATGTGCAGAGGCTTCTAAACCAGGAAAACAGTCACAGCAGAGTCTCATTAAGAAGTAAGCAAGTGGTAGGGCCCCGGTACGTACCTACCAGCTGTTTCCCTTTTGACGGGGCTCTTTTTATGACTTTTTTCTTGGTTTAAACCTCTCACATCAGCCATTACCTCAGTCTTCTCTATAGTGTTTTCAGCGAGAACAAGCACGTAATATAGCACCTGGAATATCAATTTCGCGAAAAATAACTCAAAAATTTTTCCTCGCGTAGTTTTCCTTGTAGCCCACCCCGGCGACCCCCCTTATCCCCCAAGCACCGATGTAAAAAAACCGTGACGTGTTATGGGGGGGTCCATTCCAATAATCTAAAACCGAGAAATGCCAGGGGTCGCTGGCGTTTTAACTAAAAGGTTGGGTTACTGTTTTTTTGGCTCCGCGACTAATTTTTTAAAAAATTAATTTCGCGATAAACTTTTGATGCACCGCCTAATCCCAAAAAAAATGTCTTCTGTTGTTTACTATTATAGGATGACTGCATTACGAGGGAACGTTCTAAATAGAAATTTTTAATGAAAATTACTCGCCTCGATAAAGTTTAAATATTTTTTACATGTTATTGGGGGCTTTTAAAAAATTTGGGCGAGTTCCCTTTTTTCTAAGACAGTACGCGATCTGGCAAACGTTTTGTCAAAAACTAACATGCTTGGGAAAAAACAAAAATAAAGAATGCTGAATGGGGTTTGTTGCTGCGAATGTAGGTTAAAATTGTGGAGGCGCACGCCGCGGCGGGGGGGGAGGGGGGGGAGATTGGGGCGGGGAAATTGAATCAAAACATTGCTACTTCACGCGTCGATCATTGCACTTCCAGGCTTTCATCTGTTTGAACACAATAATAACAGGAAAATATGACTGCCTAGGTATGAACTTCTAAACATACGTTTTGACTATAAATATCATAGAGTAACATTTACCGCCCCTCAACTATAACCTACTTGGTTTTTTGGGTTAAACAATGTTTTACAAATCAGGCTTCTAACAATATAATTAGAAGAAAATCGTTTTTATATTATACTTGTGTGTTTTAATGCAGTGGAATAAGCCCATATTTTTCTTTCAAGTTGACCAACTTTCCCCCAAAATTGTGATTTTTAAAACTCCCCAGCGCCATGCTTTTGGATTGCAGTTCTCTCTAATTCTCGCAACCCATTTTTTTTTTCTTCACAGTTCTCGCTAATAGGCTGCTAAAAAAAAAAAAAAAAGTAGGGATCATCCTATAATGGGTTTAAAACCTTCCCCTGGTAAACCTATTCCAAAACTGTGACATATGAGGGATTCCGCCACAGGGGCGGCACCTATTGCGGACAACAGACAGACAGACAGACAGACGACGACAACAGACAGACGACACACACAAAAACCACCTTTGTTTATATTTTTAAAGAAAAAATCCCGGGGGAGGGCAACATAGATAATTTTAAATGCGTTAGGGGAAAATTTATCTTTACCGTATGAAAAAAAAATTTAAAGGGCATTTTTTGCTTTTGGTATTTAAATTTAAATTTGTTAAAATGCAGTGACATTAATTTTGGGGGAATTTTTAAATTTTATATTTTCATTTTCTTATTTCCTTTGACCAAAAAACCCTACACGAGTCACAGATCCCGCCACAATTTTATTGACCACATAGGGTCAACACAAGCAGGGTAAATGGGGGAACTATATAATTAATTCAGATATTTCAGACCTTTTCCCCAGTAATATCCTTAAAAACATGCAGTATGTGATCCCCCAGCATTCGTAAATAAAGATGTATAACTGACGGGCCCTCAAAAACTTTATTTATGATTTGAAAAGGTAAATTGGAAAAAGTATTACAATTAATTGTCCCACCGAATCCTTTATTTATTTTTCAATGAATTCAATATATTTTTCAGGATCTTCCAATTAAAAAAATTTATGTAAAAAATGAACTTCTTAACCCAAATTATCACTCTTGCTCTAAAAAAGTGCTTACGAAAAAAGCAGGTTGGCAGACTGGCAATAAGGGGGCCTCTACATTAAAAAAACTACAGGAAATTTTAGAAACAACTTAACTAAAACTTTAAAAATTTAAAAGCCAAAATTAAATTAAAAAAACAAGCTAAAAAATAATAAAGGGAAAACCCCAAAACCCCCATTGGAATACCATAAATTCCCTTTTGGCAAAACCAAAAGCCAATGCTCAACTCATTAGATCCACCTTGACAACATCTCCACTGTTTTTAAGAAATTTTTTTAATCTTGGAAATTTTAGAATCAAATTCTTCTGACGACGTTAATGAGGATTTAAGTCGGCCCCCCCCCTTCCTATGTACATGCCCCCAAAAAATACCCCCGAAGTAATCAATAAAATTAAAAGGCCTAAAAAATTATTTTCCCCGTATGATGAAATTTCCTAAAAAACGAAACATTCATGTAAATATTGGCCATCCCATTTAACCCATTTATTAATCTAACTTTAAAAAAAGCTATTTCCTGATCATTTTTAAAAAAACCAAAGTCATTTCCTAAAATTTAAATCTGGGGAAAAGTGCGACATCACAATTTCAGCCAATCTCAAACTTTCCTGCTTTCAGTAAAGTATATAAAAAAAAATTTTGCGTCACGTTTAACTAACTCCTTAAAAAATACCTATTAACTAAATATCAAAACGACTTTTGAGCAAATCACTCAAAAGAACTGCTATATTAAACTTTGTCAATAAGTGTATACCTTTTTTGGGGGAAAAAGCTTTATGTGGGGTTTGGGGTTTTTATTTTTTATCCAAAACATTTGACTCTTTAAAACTTGTATTTTTTTAGATAATTAAAACATGTCGGGGAAAAAGGTGTACCGTTACAACTTTTTTTGCAGTTACCTCGTAACAGATAACAATCGTTTTTTTTAATAATGATACATACAAATTTATTCTATATCCCGAGGTGTACCACAAGGATCAATCTGACCAATTCTTTTTTTCATACATAAAATGAAAATTTAATCTAGCTTAAAATTTCAATATATTTTAATGCCGACGATACTAACCCCACTATCAAGACACAATTCCCCACATTTTAAAAATAATCAGAATTTTAAATTTTTATTTCAAGGATAAAATGTAATAAAATTTAAAAATAAGTTTCTAAAACTAATTATAATTTTTTTTTTAGAATAGATCCATAAAAATAAACTTCCCCCATTACAGTTAAAGGGGGAAAATATTAAATCGGTAAATCACAAAAATTCCTAGGTATTTGCATAGATAAAATTTGAACTGGGAATTGCCATAGAAAAAGGTTGTATGTGCTCAAAAATTTGTGGAAAATGTAAAGAACGTTACAATCTTACGTGAGCTTACTTAGATTTACTTTCCTTGTGTTACCCTCCCTTAAACGTGTGTCCACCTGGGCTAGCACTGGCCAACATTCTTATATAAGGTAAAAAAAGCACAGAAAAATTGTCAGGTGTATTCTTTTCTTAGGGAAATTTACTTTGTCACTAAAATGAAATTTTTTAAGAAAAATTTTAAAATTCGATTCAAAACACAAATACTTTTTATTATTATTGATTTAAAAATGTATATTTCAAGTTATACAGAAATGAAAATTTAAAATTATTGATAATCTCATCAGACTAGAACAAAAAGTAAAAATTTATTTGTCCACATTCAGAAAAGCTTTATATAAAACAGTTTTATGTTCAGGGCCCCAATTATTTAACACTTACCATTAACTATTAAAGTTAGTTAAAACAAACAACTATTTTGCATTCAAAAAGGGAAAAAAGAAATTTTTACTGCAGAATTTTAGCAGGGATATTTCAAAAGTTGTATATTATTTATAAAATTGCAAAGCAACTACTTTTTTTTTTTTCTTTTTTTTAAAATTAATTTTTGAATTTTCATAAGTTTGTAATAACACATACTTCACAATATTTTTTTTTTTTTCTATATTCATAACATATACTGTAAGGATAATTTTTGCTATAGGTAGGGGTTTTGGCATACCTATATCAAAAGAATCTGCCTGTCGGGGGCTTTTGGCCGACAGACACTTGCTATTATGTATTATTAAAAATTTTGTGCTTTTTATGTTTATTAGCAATAAATAAATTTTCTTTCTTACACACACACACACACAAACCCACCCACAACACACACACACACACACACAACCCACCACGCACGACGCACCACGCACACACACTACCTTTTCGTTTTTACAATGGAGTCTTTCCCCTATCGCCCCCGTCATTTTTCACCCCAACCCTGTCTCTGTCTCTCGCCTTTCCCATTGTTCCGGGGCCGTTTTCCTTTTCAAAAATGCGCGCTTTATACACCTCCCCCTTTATTGCACGCTTTCATCCCCCGGCTCAATCAATCCCCCCACTCCCCCCCATTGTCGGGAAACTTTTTGTAATGGTTGAAGGGCGTAAGTATTTTCCTCCTAACTTCTTCCTTTGGGGTTTCTTTCTTAAATAATTTGAGAACTTGAAAGAAAGCAATTTGAATGAAGGTGGTAAGTGCTAATTAGTATACTTTTAGGGAAGGCTTGGAAAAAGGTTTAAGGGGAACGAAAACGAAAACCTAAACGAACAAAATTTGCTAGGAATAAAAGGGAACGAAAACGTTATCATATTTACTTTTCCCGGGAGCAAAAACGCTTTTTGAAACCCTTTGAAACCGGTTAAATACGTTATTTTTTCCGTTCCTGCCATATTTGGTCACTAATCCTTTTCACTTCCATACCCAAATGATTGAAGAAAATCTCTGTATTACTAATACTTATTTAAGTCTCTGTATTTGTTTACTTGGGAATTGACGATGTGGTTTTGTCTCAATAGTATCATAATTAAAATTTTATGCCCCTTTCATTTAATTTGTAAGAATAAAATTTCTTACCTTATAAATTTTATTTATTTTCGTGATATCATCACGTTCCCTTTTTTTATTACCCTTCCAATCGTGCAATCGTTAAACTATTTTACTGCAAATTTTGGGTTTTAAAAATATCTTAGATTAAATCCTATTCGGAAGGATTAATATAGTCAGTATGTGCTTAAATGTTTATCTGTGTTCATAGCCTAATGCTTGGTGCGCCGAATTTCGGTGTGAGTGTCCTAAGTTCGAGTCCTTGAAGTGCAACATGTAGTCATTGACTTTTTGATTAGGTTTATTTAATTAGTGGGCTGGTGATATTACGAATTAATATAGTTTTACCATATATAATATTAATAAATAATTAGTGATTCATGCCTATACGACGATTGAGATTGCATACTCCTACACTACGCTTCCTGTATTGTATATGTAAATGTGTTGCCTTATTTAAGTCGTATAATAATATAGTTCTTACGACATCTAAGGGTTTGGTTTTGTTGGATACTATGCACCATGAATTGTATGGCTTTATTACCATCTATAAAAATGTAGTTATGTATAGGCATTATTATTTATTAGGGCTAATAGCATATTCATTACATGGTTTGATAATAACGTTCTAACCGGTTTTCATTTCGTTCTAACCGGTTCAGGAACGTTATGTTTGGAGGAGGAACGAAAAACGAAACTTCAATAATACTGTTTCGGATCGGAACGAACCGTTGGAGAAATTATTTCGTTTTCAAGCCCTGCTTTTAGGTTACCTGTCCTACGTAATATTACTACCATTGCGCTGCATCAAAACACAGGGACTAGAGAGTCTCATCATAATACGCTACTGTTGAGACAGCTGCGCTACAAACCATGTTGAAAGTTTCATGGTGGATTCATCATGCATTTGAGTGACCTATATAATTATCACTAGCCGCAAAGCCGCCCTCCGGGCGGACTTTTTGGCTAGCTCCTGCGGTGGGCCTTCTTCGGCCCACCACCTGTGTTTGGTGGGCCGAAGGCCCACCAAACACAGACTCTCCAGATAGCCCCTTCTAGCTTTCCTGAAATCATGGATGTAGAAATGTATGTATTAACGCCAACCTATTCACATCACCCCCAACCCATTCACTCACCCATTACCCATCACCCCCCACCCATTCACTCACCCACTACCCCCCCCCACCCATTCACTCACCCATTATCCATCACCACACACCCATTCACTCACCCATTACCCATCACCCCCCATCTATTCCCTCACCCATCACCCATCATCCCCCACCCATTCACTCACCCATCACCCCACACCCATTACCCATCACCCCACCCATTCACTCACCCATTACCCATCACCCTACATCAAGGTTTCCTCAATTTTCGCAACCCACATTTTTTTCTCACAATTTTCGCTAATAGGCTGCTAAAAAAAAAAAAAAAAAAAATATCGGATCATCTCATAAATGGGCTTAAAACCTTCCCCTGCTCGAGCCGGTTCCAAAACTGTGCCATATGAGGAGATTCCGCCACAGGGGGCGGCACCTGGAGCGGACACACACACACACACACACACACACAGACACACACACTTTCGCTTATATTATTATATTGAACTGATATTGAACTGACAAGGCCATTCATGAATTACGGGAAAAAGATGGCTAACAAAACAGATTGCTGTACAGTTCTACGATAGGTTATGTAACGGACCGTAAGTAAAATATTTTGCTTCCTGTGTTCAAGCTGGACGCTGCTGGAGTTTGAAAGTCGGGAAATAGCCAATCAGCAGCCTAGATTCCTAGAACATCGCCCTCCCTCTGTTACCATGTCTGCGTGAGCACAGGAGAAACAAAATATTTTACTCACGGTCCGTGACATAAGAACATAAGAACATAAGACAATAAGGAAGCTACAAGAGGCCGTGAGACCTACACGAGGTAGTTCCTTTTACTTAACTCTACCTATATCCACCTCCCTTCCCCATCCATGAATTTATCCAGACTCCTTTTTAAGACCCCAATAGACTCCGCATTGACCACCTGACGACTTAGTCCATTCCAATCATTCACCACCCTATTTGTGAACCAGTTTATCCCAATGTCCTTTTTAAATCTACGCTTTTCCAGCTTGAATCCGTTACTTCTTGTTCTACCCTGCTTACTAGCCGTAAGCACTTTTCCTACATCGCCTATATTGTATCCAATTAAAAACTTCTATCAGATCGCAGCTTACTCTACGCCTCTCGAGTCAGTGTAAATTTAATAGTTTCACTATCTTCTCATAACTAAAGTTTCGCATCCCATGAATAATTTTGGTCATCCTTCTCAGCACTGATTCTAACAAGGCAATATCCATCCTGTAATACGGAGACCAAAACTGAACCGCATAGGTGGTCTGACCAGGTGAGGTCTGACTAGAGTCAAATAAAGCTTTAGAATAACCTCAGCACTTCTACTTTTAACACTCCTGGTAATAAATCCTAACACCCTGTTGGCTCGATTTCTAGCCTCAATACATTGATTCCTAGGACGGAGGTCTGAACTTAACAGCACTCCCAGATCTTTTTCACCCCTGATCTTTTCAGCGATACATTGCGTATGGTGTGTGCCTATTACCAGGATTTTTCCTACCAACATTCATTACGTTACACTTATCAATATTAAATTCCATCTGCCATCTATCTGCCCACTCATTTAATTTATCTAAGTCTCCTTGCAAAATATTTACATCAGACTGTGATCTAATAATCCTACCTACGTTAGTATCATCCGCAAACTTGCTGATATCACTACTAATCCCACTATCCAAGTCGTTGATATAAATCAAAAATATTAATGGACCCAAAACAGACCCTTGTGGAACCCAACTCGTTACCTGCCCCCATTCATATTTAGAACCATTAATTGTAACCCTTTGTTGCCTATTACTTAGCCAAGTGACGGAGTTATAGTGATAAGCTTGCAGGAGCTGTAACTATCGGGACAACAACAATAGAACGTCCAAAGAAAATTTACGATAATGATGCATATCTGGAGTTGCGATCTCTCACTTTGTTAATTATCACGGCGTGAAAATCATATGTATTTATAAATAGCTACAGGATGTGTATCACACTTCAATTGGAGATACTACACTAGTTCGTTACATTGATCATGCTGTTGTTACACATTCCTGGAACGTTAAGGATTGCAGTCAGCATTGCATATTCACGGCGTCCACTATTTGGCGTAACTTTGTGTGAGGCAGGGAGGCGGGATCACTGCATAGAGCGGTACCCGGACAGTTTGCCTACGGACAGTTTGCCTACGGACAATTTGCCTACCAGACAGTTTGCCTACGTACAGTTTACCTACCGGACATTTTGCCTACCGGACAATTTGCCTACGGACACTTTGCCTACGGACACTTTGCCTACGGACACTTTGCCTCAGTGTATCCACAGGAATAATTTTCTTTACCTTGGACAGTTATAGTGATAACCCTACCGTAGATAACAGTATAGTCGCCAGCTGCAATAATGTAGCCAGGCGCCAAATATTACGAATTATAGCATTACTACTGATGTGTATGTGCCACTGAAGATGATACACAATAGTTCATATTGGTGACAGGACAACTCATACCGCGGACAACTCATACCGGACAATTCATACCATGCTAATTCATACCCCGGACAATTCATACCCCGGACAATTCATACCCCGGACAATTCATACCATGCTAATTCATACCCCGGTCACCGAATAGTTTACTTATTGGAAATAATGAAATATATTTTTTAATGTTTATAAATAATTAATATTGGCCTATAACGTCTAATATATACTTTTTTGGTGTAACACTTTTTTTTTTTTTTTTTTTTTTTTCCACTTTAATTTTTTCAAAACTTCTATATGATAGAATAAGCTTGTCCATATGTTAATTGGGGGTTTCAGGTCAGACTGCTGAAAATTGAAAACAATCGGTTTAATAAAATTTTTGAATTACTATTATTAAAAAACTAAGCTTCATTGGGGATTGCAAATGGTTGCATTTAGACGGCATTTGTGTGGACTTTATTCAATTATTGCCCGGTATGGGTATGTCAAAAAGTATGAGAGCGGTAACTCTTACAATTTGTATCTATTTTACACTTTGTTACCCTCTATCTCAGTTAATTATTGACGAAGAGTGTTCATTTTTACTGGACATATCATTGACATTATCCACTATATATGTGCAAAGAATGAGCTCTGAGTGGGTCTTAGTTTGAAAAATGAAGATATTATTATTTTTTTTTTTTTTGTATGCTCGTCCCATTCACGCACCAAGAATGATAGAGACTTGAGTTACGGTATACTTTTAGAAAGTAATAGTATCTACCTCCAAATTAAAACGTTTGAGGAATTCAATGAAAAATATGCTCTCTATAATTGTTAAAAAATGAGCTTAAAATCACTTTTTTGAAGATTTTCAAAGTCTTCCCGTTTCAAAAGGGAGATTCATTCAGGCATGCAATTCACTCTTTATTGTGTAGAATCCAATGCTGCTTGCCATTTGAGTCAATAAAAAAAAAAAAAAAAATATATATATATATATATATATATATATACACGATATGTATATATATATATATATTATATATATATATATATATAATATATATATATATATATATATATATATATATATATATATATATATATATATATATATATATATATATATATATATGCATGCAAAAACTTTGAAGAAAAAAATCCGTCTATATGCCCATATTTGGAGGATTGTAACTCTAAGACATTTTATTATAAACCCTTGAGACTCTAACAGCAGCTAAATAGTAGTATATTGTGCAATGAGAAGAAATGTTAATGCTGTATCTTAATTTATCTATGAGTGTTAGTGACTTAAATATCGGTCATAGGACTTGCTATATTCAAATAGTCCCAGCGGTCAAATATCAGGGCTTATATTTTATCCAATTTTTCCCTGCATATGAAATTGAATGCTGCTTTCTATAGAATGCATATAGTTTTACGTATTAGAGAGGTAGATTAACGTTGAATTATTTTTATTGTTCTGTTAGAATAGCTTAAAAATGGCCTTCTATTTTGTTTACAATATTTTTCAAATTAGTTCGATTTAAATTTTCGGCTTAAGGTATATCAAATGGACTATAGAGAAAGAGAAAAAGAGAGAGAAATATGTGAGGGAGGGAAATGCCACTATTTTTTGTATCTATAATAATATAAGCGAAAGTGTGTGTCTGTGTGTGTGTGTGTGTGTGTGTGTGTGTGTGTGTGTGTGTGTGTGTGTGTGTGTGTGTGTGTCCACTCCAGGTGCCGCCCCCTGTGGCGGAATCCCCTCATATGGCACAGTTTTGGAACCGGCTCGAGCAGGGGAAGGTTTTAAGCCCATTTATGAGATGATCCGATCACTTTTTTTTTTTTCTTTTTTTTAGCAGCCTATTAGCGAGAATTGTGAAAAAGAAATGTGGGTTGCGAGAATTGAGAAAACCTTGATGTAGGGTGATGGGTAATGGGTGAGTGAATGGGTGGGGTGATGGGTAATGGGTGTGGGGTGATGGGTGAGTGAATGGGTGGGGGGTGATGGGTGATGGGTGAGGGAATAGATGAGGGGTGATGGGTAATGGGTGAGTGAATGGGTGTGTGGTGATGGATAGTGAGGATGGGTGGGGGGGGGGGGTAATGGGTGAGTGAATGGGTGGGGGGTGATGGGTAATGGGTGAGTGAATGGGTTGGGGGTGATGTGAATAGGTTGGCGTTAATACATACATTTCTACATCCATGATTTCAGGAAAGCTAGAAGGGGCTATCTGGAGAGTCTGTATTTGGTGGGCCGAAGGCCCACCAAACACAGGTGGTGGGCCAAAGGCCCACCAATAGCCCTCCGCAGGAGCTGGCCAAAAAGTCCGCCCGGAGGGCGGCTTTGCGGCTAGTAATTTAAATATTTCGCTTATGAATATTCGTTTTTGGGTTGTATCTGTTAAACAGTTTGTCTGATTGTAAAACGTATTCAAAACTATTTATATTTTTTTATGATCTACACTTTTAATTTCAATGCTTTTTTTGTATCTATAAGGAAACTGCCACTTTTGGGGCATAATGTGAAACGTTACGCTTTAGGAATAATTGTTTTGAGTTTTATCTTGTAAACTGTTTGCCTTAATATAAAACTTATAGAAAACTATTTATAGAATTTTTTATGATCTATAATTTTAATATCGTGTCTTTGTTTTGTATCTAAGGAAAAGGCCACTTTTTTGGGTATAATGTAAAATCTTATGCCTTATGAATAATACTTTTTGGGTTGTGTCTGCTAACCTGTTTGTCAGATTTGTAAACTAATAGAATAGAATAGTATTTATAGATTTTGTTATGAACTGTAATTTTGATACATATATCTTTTTTTTTATCTATAAGGGAAATGCCCCTTTTGGGGCATATAATGGAAAATATGACATATTAGGATTCACAATTTTTGGTTGTATCTGTTAAACCGTCTGCCTCTCAATAAAACTTATAGGTGACGATTTATAGATTTTTTTATCTATATTAATAAAAGCAAAAGTGTGTCTGTCTGTCTGTGTGTGTGTGTGTGTGGTATAGGTTCCGCCCCCCGTGGCGCAAACACCTCATATGGCACATTTTTGGAATCGGGTTGACCAGGGGAAGGTCATAAGCCCACTTATGAGATGATCCGATCACTTTTTTTTTCTTTTTTTTTAGCAGCCTATTAGCGAGAATTGTGAAAACAAAAGTAGGTTGCGAGAATTGAGGAAGCCTTGATGTAGGGTGATGGGTAATGGGTGAGTGAATGGGTGGGGTGATGGGTAATGGGTGTGGGGTGATGGGTGAGTGAATGGGTGGGGGGTGATGGGTGATGGGTGAGGGAATAGGTGGGGGGTGATGGGTAATCTATAATAATATAAGCAAAAGTGTGTCTCTCTGTCTGTCTGTCCGTCTGTGTGTGTGTGTGTGTGTGTGTGTGTCTGGTATAGGTTCCGCCCCCCGTGGCGCAATCAACTCATATGGCACATTTTTGGAACCGGTTGACCAGGGAAGGTTTTTAAGCCCAATTATGAGATGATCCGATCATTTTTTTTTTTTTTTTTTTTTTTAGCAGCCTATTAGCGATAATTGTGAAAAAAAAAGTGGGTTGCGAGAATTGAGGAAACCTTGATGTAGGGTGATGGGTAATGGGTGAGTGAATGGGTGGGGTGATGGGTAATGGGTGTGGGTGTGATGGGTGAGTGAATGGGTGGGGGGTTGATGGGTTGGGGTGATGGGTGATGGGTGAGGGAATAGGTGGGGGTGATGGGTAATCTATAATAATATAAGCGAAAGTGTGTCTGTCTGTGTGTGTGTGTGTGTGTGTGTGGTATAGGTTCCGTCCCCCGTGGTGCAAACACCTCATATGGCACATTTTTGGAATCAGGTTGACCAGGGAAGGTCATAAGCCCACTTATGAGATGATCCGATCACTTTTTTTTTTTTTTTTTTTTTTTTTAGCAGCCTATTAGCGAGAATTGTGAAAACAAAAGTGGGTTGCGAGAATTGAGGAAGCCTTGATGTAGGGTGATGGATAATGGGTGAGTGAATGGGTGGGGTGATGGGTAATGGGTGTGGGGTGATGGGTGAGTGAATGGGTGGGGGGTGATGGGTGATGGTGAGGGAATAGGTGGGGGGTGATGGGTAATGGGTGAGTGAATGGGTGTGTGGTGATGGGTAATGGGTGAGTGAATGGGTGGGAGGTGATGGGTAATGGGTGAGTGAATGGGTGGGGGGTGATGGGTAATGGGTGAGTGAATGGGTGGGGGGTGATGGGTAATGGGTGAGTGAATGGGTGGGGGGTGATGGGTAATGGGTGAGTGAATGGGTGGGGGGTGATGGGTAATGGGTGAGTGAATGGGTGGGGGGAATACATACATTTCTACATCCATGATTTCAGGAAAGTTAGAAGGGGCTATCTGGAGAGTCCATGTTTGGTGGGCCGAAGTCCCACCAAACACAGGTGGTGGGCCGAAGGCCCACCAATAGCCCTCCGCAGGAGCTAGCCAAAAAGTCCGCCCGGAGGGCGGCTTTGCGGCTAGTGATCTATAATTTTGATATCAGAATTTTTTTTGTATCTGTAAGGAAAATGCCACTTTTGGGGTAATTATGTAAAATATAATGCCAGATTTATAATACTTTTTGGCCTGTATCTGGTAAACTGTTTGTCTGATTTTTAAACTAAAGGCACAATTTTATTTTATTTTATAGGGTCTATAATTTTGATTTGTATGATTTTTTTTGGATCTATAGTTTAAAAAAAAGACTTGATCTAGCACCCTTCATATTTGTCGGATCTGTTTGATTTTGTAATATATGATGGGTACTGTACTAATACACCATCTGTAAAAAAAAAATTATTTGGATAAAAATTGTAAAAGTCGCTAATATTTTCTACAGTTTTTAATTATTTTTCATTATCACCCACGTAAAGTCTCGTTAGTTCGTTTTCGACTATATATAGAATATTTTTTATAGATTTTTTGGAGTACACTTTTTTTTATATAATTTTTTTTTTTTTTTTTTATATAGAAAAAAAATTATAAAAAAACCTAAACGCAAATAACTATAGAAATTATGCTATATTGTCGGAAACGTAGTAACGAAACTTTTTGTGGGTGATGAGTGAAACAAAATGAAAATTTAGAAAAAATTAGCGATTTTTAAAGTTTTTATCCAAATGTAATAAAATTCACACAGATGGTGTATGAGTACAATATCTATACTATTTTGCAAAATCAAATTGATCCAACAAATATTAAGGGTGTTAGATGTCAAAAATATTAGATTTTTTAATGGCTCCTGCATCCCTGCTATATGTCAGGTCAGTCTGATATTTTCATATGTTAGAGATATTATACTATTACTTCATATAAATAAATATTATTAAAATCAGTTGAAAATGTTTAGGGTTATAAAAAGTCCAAAAATTTAACATTACGGGTGCCGAGCGAATAGTTTAAAGGTCTAAGAATCACTAATGGGGTCGCTCAACAACGATTGGTTACCGAGATAGAGAATATCAAAATAAGGGTACTCTGTACCTATGAATGATTTCCGAAAATAAATATTTTTCCCACTTAGGAGCTGAATTTGGGGCATTTAAATAAATATTTTTATTTTTTTCTAAGTGTGGAAATGCCATTAAAAATTATTTGTCATTGAAGTCCAGCGACATCCTGTCGGAAAAAAAAATCTTCGAGACATTGTATAGTCTTACCTTTCTTATGACTTCGAATATTGACATATAATCCCCAAACTTTCACAAGTTTATTTGAGTGACTTAATATTTTTGGATTAGGCAGAGTTTTGGATATGCTGTGGGGAACGTCTTAATGCGTCGTTGAGATGAATATGATAAACATCGGTCAATAAATTGTGGAATTACATCTAAAAATGTTGCAAAATCAAGCAAATTTGCTCTATTTTCACCCATAAGACCAAATGTTAATGACAAAAATATAAATAGCTCTAATCATAACAAGAATGACCTATTCCGGCTTAAATAACACCTTGTGACTCTTTCTACTATTTTTCGTTTTGGAGATAGAGTCTTTCAAAGAGTAGTATTTTTTGTCTTCAAATTAGGCCAGCTGCAATAACTCAAAGCTGATATCTCATTCACGTTTTCCCTGAATACAAAATTGAATGTTGGATTCTGTAGAATGCATATCGTTTCACGTATGGAGTAGTTAAATTTTTGTTAAATGTATTTTATGGTTATGTTACAAAAGCTTAAACATGACCTTTTGATTTATTTTTTCAAAATCATTTTTCAAAATCAACATCATTCGTGCACTATTTCAGCCAAGATAGTTTATCTATGATCTATAACAAATATATACTGTTTCTCAATGAAGCTTAGAATAGGAAAAATAGTGCCGTAAAAGGTACCTTCGTATGAGTTCTTCCGTGTAAAAGTACATATTTATAGCATTGTAATTTTAACAGTTTTAACTCTATATAATTGAAACCTTAACAGCTTCTAGGAATCTAGACAGTAGTATAGTGCGATAGAGGACGGAATTTCATTGCCGTATCTTAATTAGTCTTTGAGTGTTATTGACTTAAATATGGGTAATATTTGCAGTGGTTTATCACCCCAAAACATTGTTTAAGTATTTGCAAGAGAACATATTTTTTTTTTTGGCACTCAAATGGCAAGCAGCATTGGATTCTACACAAAATAGAGTGAATTGCATGCCTGAATGAACCTACCTTTTGCAACGGGAAGACTTTGAAAATCTTCAAAACAGTGATTTTAAGCTCATTTTTGAACAATTATAGAGAACATTTTTTTCATTGAATTCCTCAAACGTCTTAATTTGGAGGTATATATCATTACTTTCTAAAATTATACCGTAACTCAAGTCTCTATCATTCTTGGTGCGTGAATTTCGAGCATAAAAATGCAAAAAAAAGAATGTTTTTTTTTCATTTTTCAAACTAAGGCCCACTCAGAGCTCATTCTTTGCACATATATAGTGGATACTGTCAATGATATGCCCAGTAAAAATGAACACTCTCCGTCAATAATTAACTGAGATAGAGGGTAAGAAATTGTAAAATAGATACAAATTGTAAGAGTTACCGCTCTCATACTTTTTGACATACCCATACCGGGCAATAATTGAATAAAGTCCACACTAATGCCGTCTAAATGCAACCATTTGTAATCCCCAATGAAGCTTAGTTTTTTAATAATAGTAATTCAAAAATTTTATTAAACCGATTGTTTTCAATTTTCAGCAGTCTGACCTGAAATCCCCAATTAACATAATTATGGACAAGCTTATTCTATCATATACAAGTTTTGAAAAAATTATAGGGAAAAAAAAAATCATGCACAAAAAAAAGTATATACGAGACGTTATAGGCCTGTATTAAATATTTGTAAGCATTAAAAAAAATATTTCAATATTTCAAATAAGTAAACTATTCGGTGACCGGGGTATGAATTAGCATTAGTGTGGTGGCTTATGGCAATGATCGTTACCTGCTGACCCAAAGCACCAAATTTGGCACACATATACTTTGGGCCAAAGCAGAACTTTTTGGAGGGGAGTACCCAATTTTAAAGGTCAATGTCAAGGTCAGGTCAAGGTTAAAGATCAAACTTCGCTAATTGCCGTCTTTAGCCATTTCCAAAATAATTTTCAACATAAAAACGTGCTGTCATTGGCTAAATTACCGTTAATGAACTTGAGGGAGTCATTCAAAGGTCAAGGTCAAGGTCAGGTCAAGGTTAAAGGTCAAACTTTGCTAATTGCCGTCTTTAGCCATTTCCAAAATAATTTTCAACATAAAACGTGCTGTCATTGCCTCAATTACCGTTAATGAACTTGAGGGAGTCATATCTAGCATAAAAGAGTTGTCTACATGGACTACCTCTATAAAGCATTACATGCATAACTGTTTCTCTGCTACTATGGGCTTTTCTTTGGAATTGAATCTAATCAGCAGGCATATTGTCAGACATGCTTGTGAATTTCTTGCTGTCTGCTCCTTGATGTTTGATCCATATAACAACATGGAGATCAAGACCTTGAGAATATTTGGCACTGAATCATCTTGGCAATCTGGGGTGAAACTTCCATCAAATGTACGGAATTTTGTCTTGGAGATTTCTTGTCGTATTACCTTTGCCACGTGTACCATTGAGAGAGCGTCTTTCTCAAAATCACGAGAGTTCAACTCCTCTTTCAAGAGCTTTTGAAGGCCTTCATTAAAAACAAGGACTGTTTGCTTGCCAACTGATTGTTCCTGACACTGATCCTGGTAATGACCCAGAAGTTTTTTTTCAGTCGTTTCTTATTCACCTGTTTCTCATACCCCAAGGCTGCAAAGCGAGTTACACACATTTTGAGCAGATCTGCTAATGGAAATATGTATTCCCCCTCCTCGACATTCGTTTCCATGAAAGGTATTATTTCTGCGAATACCCTCGAGTCTGTCATTGATTGATCAGTTGAATCCGATAATGTAGCCTGAGATCGTTTGTAACTTCTGTATCGAACGCGGAATGCATCCATGCATTGTTTGTGATACTTTGCTTCAATAGCAACAAGATCCCCATCCGCAATAGTAGCTAACAAATCAGTATCCTGTAGTGCTTCTGCTTGTTCTGGCAGTGTTTTGTCTAGTCCTAAAGGTGCACAACTGTGAAGCACACCATCTGACTTCTTGCAA
>JACEEZ010012281.1:152500-170000 GCA_016584305.1 Chionoecetes opilio | reverse complement strand
TTGTAAATTTGTTGGAAGAATTGGAAAAATGCAGGATGAGAATATTTGTTTGTAACTGATAGATCCTAAGAAAATTTTTATGAAATTTGTGTGATGTATATGATAAAAAAAAATTTTGTTAGATATCCCGGGAGGATGCTTGATGAAGGACTGAGGCATAAGGAATTTTTTTTTTCGGGGGGAAGAAGCTATGTAACGCGAGAAATTACATTAATAGGGGAGAGATGAAAAAACACAAGTAAACAATAAGCTAACGAGGAATTTTCCTCCCGCCTCATTCCTGAA
Source organism: Chionoecetes opilio (assembly GCA_016584305.1). Lineage (NCBI taxonomy): Eukaryota > Metazoa > Arthropoda > Malacostraca > Decapoda > Majidae > Chionoecetes > Chionoecetes opilio. The sequence goes on along the minus strand of JACEEZ010012281.1, from coordinate 169,715 downwards.
TCACTGGTTAGGCTTTTTATTTTAAGCCAGTGGTAGTTGACCACGTATCGAAACGAAGTGAGAAGGGGAGCTGAACGTCGGGTTAGCATTTAGTAGCAGACGGACTCCCCTTTGGGGAAGCCCACTGGGAGGTGAACTTATCCTCCCTTGTAAAGGTATGTTATAAAATATATAGTTAGCTAGAGATGTAGGTGTGATTTATTGGTGATTCTTTTTGTTGACCAGGACTAATGACGTGTATTACTTAGGGGCCCAAAGGGAGGATGCTGTTGGCGGACCAGGGGGCCAAGCGCTCACAAATTAGCAGAGGGGGCAACCACAACATGTCACAGCCAGCCGTGTGAGGACAAGGAGAAAAGAAGGAAATAGAAAAATAAGTGAGAGGGAAAACAGTTGGAAGTGGGATAGACTACGTAACATTATATTTGGATAACGACTTGAGCATTACATGTGCGTATCGTTAAGGGGTAACAGTGCGACTGAAGTTTTCCAAAGATAGTAAACTATATTAGGATAAAGACTTGAGCATTTCGCGTGCGTATCGCTAGGAGGGAAGGAAGACTTAATATTAAGATACTTGTGAATGTATAATAACTACACAATGGAGACAGAAAGAGTTAAAAATATTATAATTAGAAAAATATTAACGCGTTATCATTCTGTTTCCAACCAGTCCTTACATATCTTCTTAATCTTTTTATTTTGGTTCAATCAATATTTTTTCCCACTTAATGTGGGTGGTGGCAGCGGAGTAACCAGGACTGTAGAGTACACTCCCAAGGTGGGCACTACATAATGGTAACAAAGGTGTAGATGGTCAAAAGACCATTACATATATTATATATATAAAATATATATATAATATTATATATATATTATATATATATATATATATATATATATATATATATATATATATTATAGCCTGGTCCAAAAATACATGCTAATATCAAAAGTTTCAAGGGAAATGCACTCCACAAAAATATTTTTTATTCCACTATATGTGGCCTGTATTGTGTGCCAAAATTTGAACTATTTCATGCAGATTTAAAGGCCGCGCAACATTTCACCTTTGGTTTTTCTCATTCGCGATGGCGTCTCAGCACCGATACACGAAATGACCGGAATGGTGGTTTTTTAGACAGTCCCCTCGATTCTTTCTCACTGCCCGGCTTCCGACGCGAGGTGACGTACTTTTGCATGTCACAATTATTTCCCTGAAGCAGACCTGTCTTTCCCGGAAAGCTTCAAGAAGACGTGCGAAGCCTGCTGCGCCATCTGGACGAGGGAAGGATCCCTACCCAGCGTTGGTTTTCCTCTTGTAGCCAGTCAAATATGAAGGGGACCCCCCCAAAAATTGCAATAAAAAGAAGTTATATTTTTTCTAAAAACCTTGATCCTACTGAATTCTCCCAAAGATTTACTTAAATATTTGAGTGGAACAGGTTTTTTTCAGGTCATTTCGTTTTGGTTTTTTTTTCGGACTCCGCAATAATTGGAAATTAAATATACGACAATATCACTTTTAAATAAACAAACAATTTTTTAATTTTTTTTACCGTTGTGGCCTGTTTTTGGCAAGACAACTTCACACAAATAAGAACAAATTTCCCTATCATTTTTACATCAAAAAAAGGATTAAATTTAAAAAATGTAAGTTTCATTTAAACCCATTTTACTGATCCCCCCTTAGCTTAAAATGCAAAAAAAATTTGTTTTTATAGCCCCTCACCAAAAATGTATTGCTAGTCTTCTTCAAAAACTGCTTACCCAAAAGGTATCCGGGTATTATATTTGAGCTGATGTAGTCTGGAAATTTCGTAAAAAAAATATTCTTTGAGCTAAATAAAGTTGAAAAATTTCTATACTTAATTTTTAAAATAGGGGTCAGAAATTTAGATAGGTGGGCATTAATAAAAGAAATTACATTAAAAACCAAAAGGTCTTATATTTATGGGGGAATTTTGGGAAAACCCCTACCAAAAACTATGGTACAAATGACTTGGTTCCTTTCCAAAATTTTTAAAAAGTCACTTTCTCCTTCCCAGGGTCACCATCTCACACATCGAAAACGTCTCTGTTTCGCCCTGCATTTAAACAACACCTCGGCCAGTCCCAGCGAAGTGAAAGGGCAGCCCAATTTTTCCGCAACCACAACTTTTACCCTGCGCCACCCTTGCAAAACATCTAACAAGCTTTAAATATCTGGTGCTCCGCGGGGTCAAAATGCACAGGATCACCGGGGTTCCATATACTCCACCCCAGTCAAGTGGTTTTGAGTTGGGGTCCTTTCCACCAAAAACCGAGGAAATCCCTGGGCTGGGGTTTTTGGGAAGCTGACTGTTGGGGGAAGTACCCGGGGTGAAGCTTTTCTTTGTTGCCCCCCTTACTAAAATTTTACTACCTAAATTCTTTAATTGTCTGATGGTTTTTCCCTCCGTACCAAAAACCATTCTCTGTCTCCTGCAGAAATGTCTCCCTGTTTGAGTTTCATTGCCGAAAATTGGGCCCTAAGAACATATATGTCCTTAAACATTTTGATCCATTGCCTTTCCGTCCCAAAGCCCCTTGATTCGTGTCGCATCCCGGGTATGCTGGTGAAAGAATTTTTTTCCACACAGTCTCACCCAACCTCTCTGACTTTCCAAATTCCCCAATTTTTTTGGATTCAATGAACCCTTTTCGGCCCGACATTAGTAAGACTGTGCGCACTATTCTTCGAAATATAGCACAGTTTTCAAAAATCAGTGTCTTCGCCAACAAACAGGGGGTTTTTGAAGAATACAACTGCAGGTTTGCTATGATAGGTCCTCTCCACCGCATAAAAGCCTTCACAAGGGGAAATTCCCCATTTCTTCCAAAGGATGTCTATAAATTGTTGCTTTTATTCTTTTTTCCGAAAAACTCTTCCTTCTTGACAGTAAGCTTCGGGTTTTTTCAAAAAAAAAAACCCTTTCACGATGGCGCTCACCCCTTTTCTGTGACACATCTTTCTTTAGGACCTTGAGATAGCCATCAAACACGACGATACATCCCCGTAGTGCCACTAACTTTTTCAGGTAGCGGTCAAAAAATATTATTGTACTGTTCACCTGACTCCACGTATGCGCTGCAATAGGGCACCGCCATCTAGTACGTATTGTAAATGGGATGGTTTTATAATCGGAGGTGCCAAGGTTTGTTTGCGGGGCTAACGCTGGCTTATTGGGGAGAGAAAGGGCATTTTTAGTCTCGCAAAAAAGGGGGATATCGCAAAACTCCAAACGAGTGCTTTGGATAATCCCCAAATTCAGTGCCAGGATCAAAAGTCTCGGGAAGAGAAACTGGGGTTGATTTTGATGTCTCCGTCGGGTGTCGTCTTTGCATCTCTGATCCATTTATGGCTTGACTGTTCTTCTTGTAGTATTCAACACAGTTTACCACTCATCTCCCCCAAGACCCTTTCTCCCACGGTTTTCGCGTCATAAACATTGACCCTTTTTTTGGCAACTATACCATAAAAAATTTGTGAAATATCGTTTTCTTGAAAGGGACCCCTCCATGAAGAAACGCAAGCTTTTTTCTGGGTATCGCTACATCATTTTTTCTGTCTAGTTTTTGTAATCCTTTGTTTTTTCCTTGTCACATACATCTTAGTGAGGTTTTGGGAGGGCGTTGTTCACCTCTGCCAGACAGGGCTACCCTGACCCAAACTGAGCGCTTGTCTCTGTCACCCCTTTTCCACTGGAGCCCACCTGATGTCTTCAGCTCCTCATAAGTATTTGCCGATGACAAAAATCGGTAACGACCGCCAGTATCTGTCCTCCGTCGGAAATTTGGGGAACCCTTTGGGAAAAATTTTTTCTGATGTACTTCTGGATGGTCCTTCGTAACTCTGTCATAAGTTGCAGATATAGGGAAGGCACTTTGTGTATCCTGGTCCGGAAGCTGAAAAGATATGGCGCAGGGCGCGCAGGACATGCAATGAAGCATCCCAACCCCCTTTCTTTCAGTTTTCAGAAAAAAAGGGAAAATGTCCACCCTTTTCCAGTTTTGTAACCACATCTCGCTGCCCGTTGTCCTTCATTGCATCAATCCATGCTTGATTTTGTCTCCTACCTCCATCCCTTTCGACACCGATGTCTACCTGCTTGGTCACCCGACATCAGCCCCGCCCAACACTCCCCTGCATCATTGAGCTCGTTGGAATGTAGGCTCACTGTCTCCATCACTTGGTGGGTTCATCTGAAATACCTTGGAAACAATTTTTTTGCATTGAGTGCGGCTAAAGAGTAGATGTCCACGTATAGCTCTAGACACGCTTTCCACCATCTGGGGGTTGTAGTTTTGCAGCATTCCTTCCAGAAGCTCTTTGAGTCCTGTACCAGACATCAGGGGGCCCAATACCCCAAAAAAAAAACTCAGGGGTTTTGGGAAAACCTCCTAGCCCTTTAGAAAAATCGAGTGAAGTTTGCTGTCCGCGGCTCGCTCTGACTAGGGTGAGAGCTTTCCCCCAAAAGTGGCTGATCAAATGTCAGTACGGGGTTACCCATATCTCTGCGCATGTTCACAAACGAAATCAGTGTGGAGTTGGCGTCCAAGTAATTTGGGACGAGATCAATCATGGGCAGAAACATTTTTTGATGCCTCACCCGGATGTTCTCCCTTGTGTCCCATCTGCATCATTCCAGTCCGAGGGTCGGGTGATCACGTGAGCGAAACCTTCCAGAGGAGATAAACATTTGAGCTGATTTTTCGCAGGTCGTAGACTCCGAAGCTTCTCTAGATAAGTGACTGCTCCTCCACATGTTTATATAAAGGGAGTATTTGTTTCGCCCCATTGTGCATATCCCTGCTGAGACGCTCTAGGGCAATCAAAGTGCCCGGACTGCTTTTGGTGTCACACACCAATGATCCCCATGCCATGGAATGTTTTTTCTCCCATTTAATTTCAGGGTGTCATGGTCAACATTTCCGCCACATTTGAAAGAAAATTCCAGGGGGGAAAAAGGGGTTCTGTTCCACTCGTGACTGCTGCGCTTGCGCTCATACTTTTTTCACCTCCTGTATAAAAATATCCCATGGCAAAAAGGGGTGTCATGAAAATCGAGAACCGAATGGTAGTGCATTTGGATACCAAGACCCACAAAATGGGCTTGAAGGATCCTAGGCCTCGTGCTTGCAATCGCCTTCCGGTGAGCAGATTTTTAAGTCTTTTCCTTTCCCCACAAAGAGCATTTCCAGCAAGAGCTTTGGACTCTGGGAGGGGAAATTGGTTCCCCGCATTTACATGGACATGTCGATAGATCGGGGGAAATTTTCCCCAATTTGGATACCTGTTTTTTTGTCACTTTTAAAGAGATGGGGGCTGTCTTGATCAGCGCAACTTTTTGCTTCAGGGTCCTTCCTTTTTTTTGACGATAGAAGCCTGAAGAACGACGATGCCCCACCCCTAAAATGTCCAACATTTGGTTTTCCCTTCATGTCTGCATTATGATCTTATTTACCAAATTGATTGAGAGGGGTTTTCCTTCATGTATGAAAAAACCAATGCATCACAGCCAGTGTCCACAGGAATCCTCCATTTTTTTCCCAATTAAATCACTAAATTTTGGGGTTTGTTCCCATCATTTCCTTCTAGGTATTTGCCACCTTCAGAAGCTTCATGTCTGATTTTGGGCCCCTTAGGGCGACCCAACTTCTGCTTTTTGGATGAAAACGCCCCTTCCCATTGGAATTTTAGTGGTAACTGTTTCTTTGTACAAAGTTATACTGCACACGTTATGGTATACCCCATCTGCTGCGTGTAATCCCAAAAACTGCAATTCTGCTCCTCACTGTATCTGACCAATTGTCTATCGATTTTCACCGGCATCGACCCAAAGATTTTTTGGGAAACGAATGTCTTAAAATGGATCAAAATATGCCTTTTTCCTCCCCTGGGACTTGTCGATTACCCAAAAAGACCTAGTTCGGTAGTCAAACGCTGAATCCAAAGAAAGAAGGCACCTCCCTTTGTCTGCATCAGACAAACATGTTTTTCGTTCAGGAAAATTCAATGTCCCCTCCATTACAAAAACCCTCCGGCAAACTGTTGAAATGCCTGTCCTGGATGGACTTGGACTTCTTCACCCCTCACTTCCAGCTTCTTTTATCCTCGACAACCTTTATCCTCCCGTGTACGGGGTTTGGGTCCAGGAGAGGGTTTCTTACAGAAGAGCAGTCCCCCCTTTGCTGAAAAAGAGGGAAACTTAGGATTACATTTTTTCCCCCTGTTTTCCGACTATAAATGTACATTTCATATACATGTTCATACAAAATCAAAATACAGTATACTCTCCAATTTTTTTTTAAATTAATCGGGTAAGGGTTTTTTAAGGGCCCCAAATTGGTACTAATAAAGTTAAAAAAAAATTGGAATGTTAAAAAAAATATTATTTTTTAAATTTTTTGTTAAAAAATTAAAAAAAAAAAAATTTGTTAAAACTTTTAAAAAAAATAAAACCTTTAAAAAATCCACATTAAATATAATACTCCTAACTTCCAAAGACCCCAGCGTATACTCTCCAAGTTTTTTAAGTTAATCGGGTAAGGGGGTTAAAGGCCCCAAATTTGGGATAATGAAATTTAAAAAAAAAAAATTGAAATGTTAAAAAAAAATTTTGTTGAAAATTTAATGTTAAAAAATGTTACAAAATTTTTTTTGTTAAAACTTTAAATAAAAATAAAAAAAACCTTAAACAATCCTACATTAAATATATACCCCCTTACATTCACAATGACCGCAGCGTTTTAACTGTCCCTCTGCACACCATCCAAATTTTTCCTGCAAGCGTCATCCCCTCTCGTTCACGGGTCTCGTTCAATCTGAAAAAAATATTATCCACTCTTAGAATTGAGTTAATTTCATATATTTTTTCGGGGGTCAACAGTTTCATAAAAATTTGTTTTTTTTCTATTGCAATTTGTGGTGGGTTAGGGTAAAAAAAGCGCTAATTATTTGGGCTATTTTTCGGAAATTTTGGGGAAAATTGATGCGGGAATACCAAACCTCAAGAAGACCGAAACGAGGTGACGCAGGCGAGGGTTTTCCAGGACTCCCCCCGGCGACCCCGACCCGTGACCCCTGGGGCAGATGACCTTTGAAGAGGGTCGCGTGTTTTACCAAATCAACGCAGGAGTCACCTCCTGCAGCTGTCTGGCCCGATCTCGTAACGCGGGGGGGGAGAGTTGGAAGTGACTTCGGGAAAAACAAAAAAAGGGAAGGGGGAAGGGAAAAGGCCCCGGGGGGTTTTCATCCTCGGTGGCAGCGGCTCAGCTACTTCCCGCCTCCTCCCCCCTCGAGTCCCAGGACACGAAGACTTTTGTTCCTACTCCCGTTTTCTCGACAGCGTCTGCGCCTCATCCCAGCACGGAAGAACATCTTTGCCTCCCCTGCTGTCGCTCAGCCCCCGATCGGTCAACCCTTTTGGACCGTGGAGCCGTGTTCGTGGGGAGGGCCTGGCAGGGCCCTTGGCCATGATTGAATATTTCCCTCCCGAAACTAGTCCGGCTCCCGGCGGCAGGCACGGCTTCAAGCGGACACTCAAAACAAAAAACTTCACCCCCAAAGGTCCCTTCTCCTGCACTGGGACGGCAAGCTTCTCCCAGACTACCTGGGATGGGTGGACGGGGGGACCGTGTGGGCCCTGCTCGTTACTGGCCCGAGCGGTTTCGAGAACTTGTTGGGTGTGCCGAAAACGGAAAGGGGAACGGAGGGGCACAAGCGGGGGCATGCATGGCGCTCTTGACGGTTGGTCACTCCGTCCTCATATTCAAGGCCTGGTCTTCGATACACCGCCTCCCAAAACGGTATCCACCGTGGAGCCTGTCGCTGATCGAAACTCGGGGGGGAACCGTGTGGACAGCTTTTTTCCACATGTCTTGGGATCGTCCTCTCCATGTCTTCAAGTAGTCTTCGGTCCACGGGAGGCCCTGAAAATGGCTCTTTTAAAAATTCAAGATGAGTGGGCCCCAAAGTCAACCAAGAGTGTACGTTGGGGCCCCCCCGCGAGAAATTCCGCGACCACAGATTGGAAAGCACGCTCGACATGGTTTCCTCATCCAGCAGGCTATGAAGGACAGCAAAATGCAGCGACTACGCCGGTTCCTCAGCCTGAGCCTCCTCTTCTTGGGTGGAGGGGGTGACCAGCGGGCCAAGTTTCGTCCCCCAGGCCCGACGCATCACGCGCGGTGGATGGGTAAGGGATTGTACGTCCTGAAGATCTTCCAGGGATATCTATGTAAATACTGTGTGTGTGGGTTTTTTTAAGGGGGGGAGACTGTGGTGATGGTAAAGGTTGGATCAACTAACTGTTAATTATATTCGATGTAAGTATCGTGAAGCCTCGGTGGTTCGGATACGTATCTGTAATCTCTGTTCCATTTCGCTCACGGAGTCAGTTCACTCCAGCTGCCCGCTCTGTACAGACGTTGGGTTTATTGTCAAGTAAAGCCTTAATGAAAGGTTAAGGATTTTATCTTTTTAATACTCACCACAGCGTACGTCATTGATTTATGATATTTAGGAGCTATGATACTTCTCTGCCAAAACTATGATATACGTTTTGGTAATACCGCTCCAGGATCAGAGTGGGATGACTCAGCAGAACCCGTGATCACTTGGGACCCAGCTTGGGAAGTGGATAAAGTTTATGATCACAACAGATAATGGCCGCCACGTTTCGTCTGCCTGGCCCTATTTCATCTTATCGTGAAGAGTTTGCCGCACGCACGAGTCAGAGAGGATGTCAGACAAGCCCACATGGTAAGTATGTGATGTGATTGTGTGAGTAGGAATGTTATGGAAAAACAGATGGAAAGTGCTGAAATACGCGGTGTTATGGACTAAAACAGTGAGCTGACCTGCCATCTGGTGGCCGTCTGGGAACCTCCTGTCAACTCCAGGACGTCGGGTCTAGGGGTGTCAGGCTAGACTTATTTTCCATTATTCCCTACCAAACCAGCTACAATTAAGTGTTGTCATGGTCAACATAGGTTTATGCAAAATGAAAATATACGAGTTTTACATTATTCATAGCGTTATAATGAGGATTGTTGGCAAAATTGAAGCATTCTACCACGTGCGTCCTACAACATTCTACTAAATACTGTAGAGGAATGCTTCAAGGCGGGTGTATGGGTAAATATTATTACCTTCATGCATGCAAGGAGAAGGTAATACTTAACCATACAACCGCCTTGAAGCATTCCTCTACAGCATTTAGTAGAATGTTGTAGGACACACGTGGTAGAATGCATCTGTTTTGCCAACAATTCTCATTATAACGCCATGAATAATGTAAAACTCGTATAGTTTCATTTTGCATAAACCTATGTTGACCATGACAACACTTAATTTTAGCTGGTTTGGTAGGGCATAATGGAAAATAAGTCTAGCCTGACACCCCTAGACCCGACGTCCTGGAGCTGACGGGAGGTTTCCAGACGGCCACCAGATGGCAGGTCAGCTCACTGTTTAGTCCATTGTTGGCCGACCACAGGCGCAAAGCCGGAAAAACCGTATTTTTGTCAGGCAATATCTGCTAATATCTAGCTTGTTCAAGGCACAGTGGGTGTACATACATTTACTCGTATAAAACGATGATATGCAGCGTTCCACTGACCAATTTGAAACGTTAATGTTGTGTAACAGTCACTCGTTATTTAGTCGCCTTCGTAGCGAATGATCCAAAATGGCAGAGAAAGGCCCTTATTAGTGGGGTATTTTCCTCCAGACCTTCACAGATCCCTTCAGATACCTCTAAAACGTAATTTCAAAGTGGGGAAGAGATGCCCCCTTAACCCCTACCCTGGTTATAATGGACGAGAACTGCGCGGTCGCTACCACCGTTACCACTTACGTTTTCTATATTATTTTTGCTCAGTATACTGTGCAGTATTAATCCACTTCAGCGTAACCTTCAAAACTTATATACATATTGTATAAATTATATAGTTGTCTAATAGCGCATACATACACACCCTCCCCGTCCAGAGGCCCCCTCACCCCTGAGGAAGTTAGGTTAAGGTTCGGTTAGGTTAATAATCTCGCCGGGGGATCTAGGGGCTAACCCCCCCCCCCCCCCCCCGTTAAGGGATTAGGTTAGGTTCGGTTAGGGTAATAATCCTTCCGACTTTGCGGGGCAGAGTGGAACACTTGGCGGCTGATGGGCGGGCTGGCGAATGCGGGGCGGGGCGGGACACACTTGTTTTCGTACAATTGTGTCACTTCCCTGGTTTCTGAGACACTTGACTCTTATTTCCTGGCCAAATTCTAGTGTTTTTTTCTGATGGAGATACATTGTTATCAATGGAAACGGCGACCCTAGGATTTGGTGATGAAAATAAAAAATAAACAAATTCAATGGGTTTCCGGAAAATAAAAATATATCCTTCTGAAAAAAGAACCAATTTTAGGCAAAGAAAAACTAGTCTGTGTATCAGAAAATGACCGCGCAGTCCTCATCCATTTTTAACCCTTCCCCTCCCTCTCTAAATGGAGACCTCCCAAAAAATAAACACAAACCTAACTTCTAATAAACTAACCTAACTTGGCAAAGTTCTTGGTCGTTTCCCACCCTTAAGTCTCGCAAGGAGGTTATTGGAAAGGTTAGGTTAGTAATATGTTTTTTAGGAGTCCAGGGGGTCATTTATAGGGGAAAGACTCCCCCATTTTATAATCACGTTTTAGAAGTATCTGAAGGGATCTGTGAGGGTCTGGAAGAAAAAAACCCACTAATAAGGGCGGGAAAAGACTATAATTTTACAGAGGTTAGCAAGTTTACCTTACATAATCTTATGTGAGGTTAAGTCAAACCCACGGAGTAGTCTGGCATTAGGTTAGAAAAACAGAACTGGTGGCGGAGCGAGTCTGCCGGGAGATGAGGTGCGGACTGAAGGTACATTTTTACTGTGGTTTTAGTGTCTTGAATGCATCTTTTCTTTGAAATATAATAACGTGAGTAGGTAAAGCAGTTGGTTGGAAACAAGTGGAGGGAGAGTAATGTCGTTGTACACTGTAGGAGGCATGGACAAATATCAAGCTGTTTTCTCTTTGTGTTTCTGTTGTCATTACCTCAGTGCAACCTTATCGCCCATACGTGTCGTTCTCCTTTTTCTTTTTTATCTTGTTATTTTAACTTTTGAAGCATAGTGTAGGAAAATTTTGAGATATACGTAAAATTTATGGTTAAAGTAACAAATCTTGAGGTTATGCATGATAGGAAATCCTGTTCATTCTGGACAAGTTCCTCAACATGATGTTTTTAAAATATGCCCAATAGTGAAATTATATGTGATTTGAGCACTTTTTTTTCTAAAAACTCGTGGACACATCTGCTAATGCCTTAAAGCTGTGTTACTATAATATAGTGCCCATTACATAACCAGTGCAAAATTGTTAGTTCTGTTAAGATTAATATTTTATTTATTTAGGTACTCATGTGGACAGTGTGACCTGGGACTTAAGGATATCAATGATGTCATAGTCCACCAATCTTAGCATGGCAGACGCCCAGCTGCTCGAGTGAGGTCACCAAGTTACCTGCCAGAAGAGCCAACTTTTCGTTAGTACTACAAATTATTTTAGAATTCCAATAATATATATAATTGCATTTAATATTGATATTAATGTAATGTTATTCCCACAGTCAGTTTTTTCTTATTAATACACTGGTTATTTAGATATTAAATTGTTATAAAGCAAGTAAATAATACAGTACTGTGCAATGTATTTAGTACTGTATTGTTTTTACTTAGTGCTGTATTTGGTACTGTGGTATATATAGGTTTACTTAGTGCTAAGTGTCCTTTTTTCCATTAACCCATAAACTTCGGGTAACGGGAATTCCCGCCCTATGATGTCCTGCCAATATTTATACTTTTGTGGCATAATTATTGTGTCCAGTGGTTGACGGCAGTCCTTACCTTACATTTCATAACTGTCATTCCACCTCCCAGAGCACAGCTGACCAAGGTGATGGAAGGATGTGCTGTGAATGTTATCCCCTTCTCCGCATGCGTTCAGGAAGGGCCTGTGGTGGCGTGGGGCGAGGCGGAGACTTGGGGCCCCGGTCAACTGTACCCTCACGAACGAACGCCTGCGGGCCAAAAATAGCACCTCTTCCCAACATCATAGCTCCGCCGTGCTGCAGCTTATAAGTAGGGATGTACCGGATATCCAGTTGCTATCCGGCCTGATTTTTACTATTTGGTATCAGGCTATCGGGTCTTTCTTGAAATATCCGGCTATCCGGCCGGATAACCAGATGTCTTAAATGATTTCATACTAAACTATACTACAGATCAAATTTGCTTCTTATCCTATGAATGTTTTCCCCACAACCACCAATGGCAACTCTCGACAGCCAATTCATATAGTTAACGTATATTAAGGTAATAAAAAATTATTGGAAGCTGTTACACAAACGTTCAAAGAAAAGGTAAGTTTATGCTGTGAATGGAGTTTACATTAGGCAATTAGAATAAGGTAGCATTAAAAAAATATTGAACGGTTTTGGAGATATGACAACAAGAAAAGGAAGAATGGAAACAAACATTGAGTGATAAAAGTGTTTTTAAAGTAGTGACAGGTTCCCCAACCAGAATGGTGAATAATGCTGGCAGATAGTTCAACTCGTTCTCTCAGGTCTATTTCTCATTCTCTCTTACACAAACGTTCAATGAACTCTCATTTCTCGCTCTCTCTGATCTTCAATTACTCTCTCTCTCTATCGTGCTCTCTCTAAAACCTCTCTCTCCTCATCGTTTCTGCTGTCTCCATTCTCAGAATCCGGACAATGGACAACCTTCGATCTCAAGGTGCTTCTCTATCTCTCCGACTCGTCTCTCCTCCTCGTCTCTGCTGCTCTGCTGCTCTCTCTCTCTCTCTCTCTCTCTCTCTCTCTCTCTCTCTCTCTCTCTCTCTCTCTCTCTCTCTCTCTCTCTCTCTCTCTCCTCTCTCTCTCTCTCTCTCTCTCTCTCTGGATAATGCTCTGGCATTGTTCAAGTCTTCTGCGTTCTCTCTCTCTCTCCTCTCTCTCTCTCTCTCTCTCTCTCTCTCTCTCTCTCTCTCTCTCTCTCTCTCTCTCTCTCTCTCTCTCTCTCTCTCTCTCTCTCTCTCTCTCCTCTCTCTCTCCTCTCTCTCTCTCTCTCTCTCTGGATAAATTGCTGGCAGATAGTTCAACTATCTTTTTTTTTTTTTTTTTGTGTGTGTGTGTGTGTTGTGTGTGTGTGTGTGTGTGTGTGTGTGTGTGTGTGTGTGTGTGTGTGTACATGCAAAAAAGAATAAAGAGTTGTATTGGAGAAGGAGATAATTGGAAAACGGAAATAGCGAAAGGTGGGGAATGAATTAAGTTAAAATTAAAATAATGAAATAAAATATGAAATATAGTTGAAGGAAGGAAGTTGTGAAAAGAAAACCAAAATTACTAAACGAATACTAAAAAAATCCAATGTAAGGTCAATTAATGACGACAGACCTTAATATGCATTGATATGAAAGCGAATCAAATACTGGATTGAGATAGGAAAATGCACCAAAAATTGAGAGCCATGAGGGTAGGAAGGCATCAGGGAAACATGCGATAACAGGTGAGACATCGATATATAGAGGAAAAGCTACAGATAAAAATAGACTCCCTATGTAGAACGAAAAATGGGAAGGAAGGTGAACAAAGACTGGTCAAAGGCAACTATTGGTTCTGTCCACAAGGGAAAAAGAGAACAAGAGTGAATGGGAAAATTATAAACAAAACGATTCTTAACCTTACCAGTGAAAGTGCATGTATACATAAAAACTGAGAGGGTGTATGAAGTGATTAATTAACATTGTGAGAAACTTGAATAAAGCAATACTAATGACACACACTCACACACACACATACACTATACACACACACATATACACACATACACATACACACACACACACTTCAAGATGCGTGTGGGCATACAGTTTCGATGTATCTTATTGTTTCTCTCCGAAAGGCGTTCAATGAGAATGGAAAGTGTAGAATATGGCAGCGGTGCCGAACAGTGGCGTAGCCAGGTATTCACGACTGGGGGGGCCAAGCTCTTTTCTGGGGGGGCCAGGGGTGGATTGGGTACCCTAAACCATCCCTGGACAGACACCTACCGGCCCTCTCTTGCAAACTTCGGTCATGAAAAAAATATATTACCCCTGAATAAAAAAGAAAATTACATTGATTCCATCTCAACTAGGAAAAAAAGGAATTTGAATAAACGGTATTCAAACCAAAAAATATATCATACATACCAACTTGTATATATTTTGTTTCCATAGTTCTTGTTTGAAAGTGCGTTTTCACCGTCTGAAAAGCTATTGAAGCAATAAGTCTAACGAAAAACCCAGTCATTCACGAATCATTTTACAAAACATTTCAATTCTAACCAGCAAACTGGACTGACTGGACATCAACACGGCTGCTGATCATCCTGCCACACAATCCACTTGACTATATATAAACATGCACATTTCTCATACTTCCCATCAATATAATAACTCATTTTGAAATTTACATTATGATAAGAAATTGAGTCTTATCATTAATTTACTTGGCGATTTCAATGTTCACCACCAGCTTTTGCTATCATCTTCTTTCATTGACCAACTTGGTGAACATGCCTACAATTTTGCTATCCTCCAAGTCCTAGAGCAGCTGTTACAGCACCCTACCGGGGTCCCTACCCGTATTCCTGACCGCCTTGGAGTCGCGCCCAACATATTTGACCTTTTCCTAACTACTAACCCTTCTGCTTACTGAGTGAAACTAGTCTCTCCGTTAGGTTCCTCCGATCACAATCTTATTTCTGTAACCTGTCATATCGCTCCGGTGCTGCCTTGGGACCCAGCTAAGCGGATGTGCTTCTGGCATTTCAACTCAGCTAAGTGGGAGGACCTAAGACTCTGATTTTCAATGTAATGATAATAATTATTGCCTCCATGTCAGAGACCCATCTCTTTGTGCAGATCACATAACTGAGGTTATTGTCTCTTGGATGGCATACATTCCGCCCACTTTCTCTAATCTTAAAGCCCGTTAACTTTGGTTTAACTCTGCTTGTTCTCATGCTGTTCAAGATAGAGAGGCGGCTCATAGACGGTACAGTAACCATCCATCTACTGAAACTCATGCCCTCTATATATTTGCCCGTAATAATGCCAAATATTTGCTTCAACTTACCAAAAACTCCTTTATTCATAGAATATGTCAAAATTCTCTCAATCAAACTCATCTCGTGACTTCTGGCATCTAGGCTAAAAGCATCTCTAACCATTTTTTTCTTCTTCATCTTTCGCTCCTATGCTTCTCCCGTATGGCTCCACAGCTGTCTCCTCTATTTCTAAATCTGAACTTTGTGCTCAAACCCTTGCTACAAATTCCACTCTTGTTGATGAATTCCTCCTTCTCCTCCATCCTCTGACGATGTTATTAAGATCCTTCGTAATGATGTTTTTTTTGCCCTCTCTGGCCTAGATCCTTGGAAGGCTTACGGTCCTGACGGAATCCTTCCTATTGTTCTCAAAAACCTGTGTTTCTGTGCTTGCACCCTGCCTGGTCAAACCTTTCCTTCTTTGTCTATCTATTTCCCCCTTTCCTTCTTGCTGGAAATTTGCTCACATTCAATCTGTCCCTAAGAAGGGTGATCGTTCTAATCCTTCTAACTACCATCCTCTAGCTTTGACTTCCTGCCTTTCTAAAAAAAAAATTATCTATACTTATATAATAAGAAGATTTTTAAGCATCTATCTGCTCACAATCTTCAATCTGATCGTCAGTACGGTTTCCGTAAAGGGCGATCTACTGGCGATCTTCTATAGCTTTCCTAACTGTATCTTGGTCATCCCATTTTAGGGATTTTGGTGAAACTTTTGTTGTTGCCCTTGACATATCAAAAGTTTTTGATAGAGTCTTGCACAAATCCTAAATGTTCAAACTACCCTTATTCGGTTTCTGTACATCTATCTGCACCTTCATCTTAAGTTTCCTTTCTAACCATTATATAGCAGCTACTGTAGACTGTAATTGTTCTTCTCTTAAGTCTATTACTAGTAGTGTTCCTCAGGGTTCTGTCCTATCAATCACTCTTTCTAATATTCATTAATGATCTAAGTCTAACTCAATGCCCTATCCACTCCTACGCTGATGATTCTACCCTGCATTTTTCAACGTCTTTCATTAGGCGTCCAACGCAACAGGAAATAAGTGACTCACGGAGAGATGCCACAGAGCGCCTAACTTCTGACCTTTTTATAATTTCTGATTGGGAGAAAGCAAACCTAGCTTCTTTTGTTCAATGACTCAAAAACCAAATTTCTGTACCTATCTATTCGACAAAGCCTACCAGACAAATATCCCTTCTTCTTCAATGACACTCACTGTCGTCTTCTGCTACAATGAACATTCTTGGACTATCCTTTAAAAAAAATTTGAACTGAAAATCTCACATCTCATCTCTTGCTAAAACAGCTTCTAAGAAGTTAGATGTCCTCTTGCGTCTGCGTACATTTTGTTCTCCCTCCCAGTTGCTTGCTTTGTACAGGGGCCTTATCCGCCCATGTAGAGAGTTTGTCTCAATTGTTTGGGGAGGATCCACTCATACAGCTTTCCTCAACAAAGATAGAATCAAAAGGTTTTCGTCTCATCAACTCACCTTCTCTGGCTGACTGTCTTCAATCTTTAAATAATCACCGCAATGTTGCTTCTCTTGCTATCTTTTATCGTTATTTTCGTGCTCATTGCTCTTCTGAACTTACTTATAACTCCATGTCTCACCCCCTCCCGCAGCCTCGCAACACAAGGCTTTTTAGTCTTTCTCATCTCTACTCTGTCCATCTTCCAATGCAAGGGTTAACAAGTATCTTTACTCTTCCATGCCCTTCACTGGTAAACACTAGAACATTCTTTCTGTGTCTATTCTTCCACCTTCCTACGACAATTTTTTTTTTCACGAACCTTTTTTTCTATAATTAATTCAATCAATCAATCATTGGGGGCATACGCTGGGGGGCGCGTCGCCTCGCCCACCCTACGACGCCACTCCCAGGGTCACCACGCGTGATTCCCCATGCAGACTCCTTTCCCATACCAAGCACCTCTCGACAAGCAACATCAACTTGCCCCAGCCACGAGCCTTGTGGGTGCCGGACCTCTACGCCGGATTGTCTTACAGA
>JACEEZ010012281.1:130000-147500 GCA_016584305.1 Chionoecetes opilio | reverse complement strand
CTGTGAGATTATCTTACATTTATATTATTCTATGTTGGGTTATTTTGGTTATGGTTCATTATGTATGTTTTATGTTTAACTATTATTATTTATTGGAGTGTAACTAGCCAGCTATTTGGATGGTTCAACGGTCCAGCGTCCCCCTCCCCCTCCTTCACGGAGCTCCACTTAAGGCTCGCATCTCTGAGCTTCGACCCCTCGCTCCGAAGAACACCGGGCCACGATCTTCGTAACGAAGCCACCGGTCTTCATGTCCGAGGTTATAATAGTAACCCGATGTCCAAACGAAAGTTAGTCTCATCTCACCACTCGGCCTGCAAAGTGTTCTCTCTCCCAGGAGTTGAAGGATTTCATTTAGGATTACTCCATGGATTATTTCTACGCACGTTGGACTAAACTCTGCTTGATCTGGTGACTATGGGCTAAATGCAAGAATGCTCGTCAAATCCCGGCAGGTGGATATGCCCGACCGTCGTACCTCCACCGGTGGGATAGTCAAGAATTGTACTCAAAAGCCCGGCCAGTGGAGATCTGTGCAGTCGCACCAACACAAGCGAGTCCAAGACGGCATCAGTATTTTTACTGTTTTATACATATCTAATACATTTTACTAGTGTAAATTATCATTTCTGCCATTGAAATAATTGCTTAGTTAGTATTCGCCACTTGTCTGAGGCGTTGGTGTAGAAAAAATGGGCCCGAGTGATGTTTGTTAGTACATTTGAACGGCCCACCAGTACTGCTCCACACAATGGCTGACCTCCAACTCCCGCCGCAGCCCGGCTTCCTCACAAGTTAACACACCTAAATAAGGCCTCCTGGACCTGATTTTACCTTAATTATGACACGTGTGCATTCAAAAGGTATGCATGTTACTCTCGGTTGTGTTGAAAACTCACCTGTAATGGTCTGGGAAGAAATAGGATGGATTAAGGGCAGAACGGTATGCAGGTGGGATGTGCATGGTGAACGCAATCAGCTGACTCAAATTACGACGCGTTGCGTTGTCCTCTGTTGATTCTTGCTTACCGCGCCGCGATGCAACGGGTCGAGGAAATTTCTTGCATATGACCCTATGTTTATGTGTATGTAACTAAGAACATTCCTTTAATTTTGTGTTTGTTATCATTAAGTGTATAGTTCTTTAAGTTAGTAATAAGTCAATATTAAAATTCCATTAAATCTTAAATTTGTTGATGTAAATTAATTTTAAGTAATTACTCACTAAATGTGAGATTTTGAGGACTTACTTTCACCCTAGACTTCATATAACGTAAATTTATAATATACAAAACCTCACAAAACTCATGTCGGTGTTCCACCAGGACACGAAGTGCTAGGATACGGTCCGTTGTTGACTTACCAGGCGTGAACCCAGACTGCTGAGGTCTCTGATGCTTCAGCAGATGACTGCGGATCCGTGTCAGTAATAGATGGGTAAGCACCTTGCCTGGCACGCTGAGCAGTGTAATGCCGCGGTAATTGTTGCAGTCCTGACAGTCCCATTTCCCTTTCCAGATAGGGACGACCAGCCCCCTTTTTCAGTCAGGAGGAATGGTACCTGATTGCCACACGGCAGTTAGGACAGCCTGCAACATGCGAATCATGGCTTCACCCCCAACTTTGAGGAGTTCCGCACTTATATTACAGACACCAGCTGCCTTTCCATCCCTCAACTTTGCTACAGCCTCTCTGACTTCGTCAAGAGAGGGTGCGGTTCGCCAATGGGAGGATCGGCATTTACTGCCCGTAATCCAGTGGTGTGAAGCTGCTCAATTGGAGGGTCCACCGTGAACAACTGTCCAAAGTACTCCGCCCAACGAGCCATCTGCCCATCCATGTCCGACACGAGGCGCCCATCTGCTACTCGAATAGCACTCGCCCGAGATGGAGACTTGGAACGGAGCTTCTTCAGGGCTCGGTAGGCGGGTCGGAGTCATTAGCGTTCAAATATCCCTCGACATCCTCAGCGAGACTCTTGACATACCTTTCTTGTCTCTCCCCAGGAGGGTTCTAATCCTGCGTGACAGAGCCCTGTGTCTGGTCCCGGTTCCCAGCAAGCCTGGCAACGCGACTCTCCTCGATTTTCTCCAACGTCTCCGTCGAGACAAAACCACGCCTTGACCTCCGGCGCTACCAATACACTCCTTGGCAGCTGGAGAGTTTCACGTTTGAAGGTATCCACAGTTCTACAGGGTCCTCAAGGCACCGAGCACATCAAACAGATTTGAGACTGCCAGTGCACATGTCAAGTCCTTCAGCTTCTCAGATGAACACAGTATGGATACCTCGTGAGATTCTTCTGGACTTGACATGAAGCTTAAGTGTAGCAACATTAATGATTTATTAAATAAGTTACTAGTGGGGGGGAGGGCACTCGTAGAGCGCATACCTCCGCCCGAATATTTCATAACTTAGTAAATATAATATATATATTAATATATATATATATATATATAATAATATATATATAATATATATATATATTATATATATATATATATATTATATATTAATATGCACTCAGTATGAGCGCATACTTCCGGCCGAATATTTCATCAATTGGTTGCCATGGCAACAGTTGTCAATAGATTTAATCCAAAATTAAATCAGTTCTTCCTTATACCAAATAGACTTGGTATACCGAGTTTGATCCAAATCTATTCGTAACTTTTCGAGAAATCCTGTACACTAACAAACAGACAGACAGACAGACAGACAGACAGACGGACAGACAGACAGATCGGGGTGAAAACATAACCCCTCCAACTTCGTTGGCGGAGGTAATTATAATGATAATAATTAATAACGATAATACTCATAATAATGAGATTGATGATAATAAATAATAACAAAGATGATAAAAAATAATACAAATACCAACAATAATAATAATAATAATAATAATAATAATAATAACTGATTGTCATTGAGAGAAAACTATCATATAAATCGTAAATAAAAGGATACACCTTTCCCACAACTTTCGAGCGATCAGTCTGCACCAAGAGTCAAACTACCCACCTGTTCCCCCCTTCCATTATCTTGAAGGCGGGAACCTATCTTGTGCCACCCACTGTCGCTATTGCTCTGTTGACTGTTGGAAGACTAATTCCTGCATGTTGTGTGTCAGAGTGGGCACAGCAAAACGAAAATCTACTCCGAAACGCAAATCCGCAAACCCAATCTATTCCGCAACCCAATCCGTTAATTTTAATTCACTTCCGCACCCAAGCCAAATTTCTTGAATCCGCAAGAATGCAATTTCTTATTCACAACTTCCGCAACCGCAAGTCCACAAACCGCACCTAGCCGTTCATTTCTTCGGTTATTTCCCCAAAGCAGACACTAGATTTGTAAGACTTAGGGTCAAGTTACTTACCGACTGCCTTGCTAACTCTTCTCCTGCAGGATCTAGCTCAAAGAAAGCACAATCCTTGTCTCTAATAGTTGCCGGTTTCATATTTCCACCAATCCTCTCCTCTCTCCTCTCTCTCTCGTCGTCATCTCTCTCTCTCTCTCATCTCTCCCTTGCTGTCATTCTTCCATCTCTTCTCTCTTCTCTCTCTCTCTCTCTTCTTCTCATTCGTCTCTCCCCAAATCTTCTCTCTCTCTCTCTCTCTCTCTCTCTCTCTCTCTCTCTCTCTCTCTCCTCTCTCTCTCTCTCTCTCCTCTCCTCTCTCTCTCTCTCTCTCTCTCTCTCTCTCTCTCTCTCTCCCCTTTCTCTTCTCTCTCTTCTCTCTCTTCTCTCTCTCTCTCTCTCTCTCTCTCTCTCTCTCTCTCTCTCTCTCTCTCTCTCTCTCTCTCTCTCTCTCCTCTCTCTCTCTCTTCTCTCTCTCTCTCTCTTCTCTCTCTCTCTCTCTCTCTCTCTCTCTCTCTCTTCTCTCTCTCTCTCTCTCTCTCTCTCCCCTCTCTCTCTCTCTCTCTCCTCTCTCTCTCTCTCTCTCTCCTCTCTCTCTCTCTCCTCTCTCTCTCTCTGTCACCCCACTAAATATTGCTCTTTTTGACGGATGTTATCATAACTTAATGATATTAATAATAATAGTAATAATAATAATAATAATAATAATAACAATAATAATAATAATAATAATAATAATAATAATAAAATAATAATAATGACAAAGTAAAAAAAGACAAGTAAAATGTAGTCAAATCAAATTGAAAACAAGATTTTATGAATAATTTTACTGTTTTGATTTGAGAATAACAATATTGTGACTTTCTTCAT
Source organism: Chionoecetes opilio (assembly GCA_016584305.1). Classification (NCBI taxonomy): domain Eukaryota; kingdom Metazoa; phylum Arthropoda; class Malacostraca; order Decapoda; family Majidae; genus Chionoecetes; species Chionoecetes opilio. The sequence continues at coordinate 143,269 of JACEEZ010012281.1, read as the reverse complement.
GAATTGTACAATGTTGACTGATGGTGATTTTGCCAACAACTTAATATATCTGGGTAAAAAAATCCAAATAGAAGGGACTTTATATAAAAAAGAAATTTTCAATACAATAGTGTAGTGAACCTGAGGAAGATTTAGATAAATATTGGAATCTGTGGTTTTATAGCCATGAGTCGTTAACTGAAAGGTGTTTTCAGTGTAACTGTTTTTGATTGATTTATATGCTGATTAATAAATAAAGTTTAATAGAATAAGATAAAGAGTTTATATGTATTCTGATAATTCAATTTTTAGAAAGCATTGACCAGAGTAACAAGTCACACGGAGACATACTAGAGAGATGGGTGGAGGGAATCTCCCCCCTGTGAGGGCCGCGAGCTCCTCACTCCTCGAGCAGGGATCAGTCACCGCGACAAGCCTGCCTGGCTCGCTCTTTGGCCGCGGCGTTGCGGCAGTGTGCCGAGCCCAGATCACAGCACAACAACAACCCGATATGGAGGAGGTGCCACGGCTGGCCCACCACCGCCTCCACCAGCACCACCGCGGCGCCAGTGGTCAGGAGCTTCGTCAGCGTCCTGTTATAAAGCGCCACGTTGGCGGCACCCACGCACCGGTTCAGCAGCACAGAGTGGTGCTGTCTGCCCTCCACGCACTCGCCGCACACCTCGCAATGCCACTCGTCCACCGCCACCTCCTCCTCGCAGATCGCACAGTACTTATCCCACTGCCTGTGCCGCCGCCTGCCGGAGGGCCGCGCCACCAGGGCAGCGTACCAATAGCCTGTCGTGACCAGCACGAAGGCCACGCACGCCGCCTGCACCACGCTCGTCACCTCATCGGGGCGCGAAGACAGGCCAGCCAGGAAGGGCACGGTGTCTTCCAGCAGTAGCACCACCGCGCCGTACACATAAGAACATAAGAACATAAGAAAATAAGGAAGCTACAAGAGGCCGCGAGGCCTACACGTGGTAGTTCCTGTCGCCTAACACTACCTACATCCACCTTTCATCCCCATCCATGAACCTATCCAGCTCCTCTTTAAAGCTCCCTAATGACTCCGCACTAACTACCTGTCTACTGAGACCATTCCATTCATTCACCACCCTATTTGTGAACCAGTTTTTCCCTATTTCCTTTCTAAATCTACGCTTTTCCAGCTTGAATCCGTTACTTCTTGTTCTACCCTGGTTAAAAGCCGTAAGAACTTTTCCTACCTCTCCTTTATTAAATCCCTTTATCCACTTAAAAACTTCTATCAGATCACCCCTTACTCTGCGTCTCTCAAGTGAGTGTAATATTAATAACTTCAATCTCCTCTCATAACTAAAGTTACGGATCCCTTGTATCATTTTGGTCATCCTTCTCTGCACTGTTTCTAACAAGGCTATATCCTTCCTCTAATATGGAGATCAAAACTGAACCGCATAGTCTAGGTGAGGCCTGACTAGAGCCAGATAAAGCTTTAGAATAACTTCCGCACTTCTACTTTTAACACTTCTGGTAATGAATCCTAATACTCTATTAGCTCTATTTCTGGCCTCAATACATTGTTTCCTAGGTCGGAGGTCTGGGCTCACCCTCACTCCAAGATCTTTTTCACCTTCTGATCTTTTCAGCAATACATTGCTTATGGTGTATCTATTACCAGGGTTTTTTCTACCAACATTCATAACGCTGCATTTATCAATATTAAATTCCATCTGCCATCTGACTGCCCACTCGTTAAGTTTATCTAAGTCTCCCTGCAATATGTTTACATCAGACTGAGATCCAATAATCCTACCTAACTTAGTATCATCAGCAAACTTGCTGATATCACTGCTAATCCCACTATCCAAGTCGTTGATGTAAATCAAAAATAGTAATGGACCCAAAACAGACCCTTGTGGAACTCCACTTGTCACCAGTCCCCATTCAGATTTAGAACCATTCATTGTAACCCTTTGTTGCCTATTACTTAGCCAAGCTCTGATCCAATGAAGAACCTTCCCATCTATTCCATGAGCCCTAACCTTATTTAAGAGTCGCTCGTGTGGTACTTTGTCAAATGCCTTACTAAAGTCCAGATATATTATATAATAATCCTTATCATTATCTGCCGTCTCATAAACTTTCCTATAAAAACTCAATAAATTGGTGAGACATGACCTACCCTTGGTGAATCCATGTTGTGAATCATTGATCAAACTATGTTTATCTAAGTGCTCTCTAATGTTTTTTGCAATAATAGATTCCAATAATTTACCCACCACTGATGTTAGACTTACGGGTCGATAATTTGACTTTAGTAATCTGTCTCCCTTCTTAAATATGGGAACAACATTTCCTTTCCTCCACAATAATGGCACATCGCCTATCTCAACCAATTTCCTAAAAATGTGCACTAACGACTCACTAACAACCTCCTTGCATTCCTTTAATACCCTGGGATACACTTCATCTGGTCCTGGCGATTTAAAATTTTAATTTTATCTATACCCTCTTCTACCATTTCCCTAGTTATCACAATATCTTTGAGTTTCTCCTCATCGCTTCCTTTGAACATCTGTTCACTATCAGGTATCGTCTGTGTATCCTCCTCCGTAAAAACACTTAAGAAATAATCATTTAGACTCTTACACATATCCTCATCCGTATTTAAGACCTCACCCTGTCCTAACCTTAACGGCCCAACTAATTCCCTTGTCTTTGTTTTATATACCTGATAGAACCCTTTTGGGTCCTTTTCGCCTGTCCTGCTACTTTAATCTCATAATTGTTCTTAGCAACTCGAGTTAATTTCTTCACTGTCCTTGCCATCACGTTATACTGTTCTTTGTTTACCAATCCTGCCTTGAACATTAAATAAATATTTCTTTTTACTCCAATGTTGTGTTTTAAATTGGTGGTCATCCACTATGGATCACTCTTTCTAGACCTTATTTCCCTATAAGTAATATTTCTTTTCTTTCCGTCAATTATATTCCTTACAAATGAAGTATAATCCTCCTCAACCCCATCCTCACTTCCATTTCTAACCTCTTTAATTACCTCCTCAGCCCTGACCTCACTTCCCTGTCTAACCGCTCTAATTACCTCCTCAGCCATGACCTCACTTCCATATCTAACCGCGCCAATTACCTCCAGGTGCCTTCCTAATCCTTCATAATTGGCCTTTCCAGCTGTCAACGCCCTGTCGATATCCTGGGAAACTTTCTTCCCCTCCATCCCACACCTCTTATTAATAACCTCCAGGTGTCTTCTTAATCCTGCATAATAGACCTTTCTGAAATTAGGTATTCGATGCTTTTGCCACTTAATTTTCCAATTTCCCATTTTAAGCTAAATCTGATCTCATAATGGTCGCTATTATCTAAACTCCCACCGACCTCCATATTTGTAACTAAATCGTCTCTATTTGTCAGCAATAGATCTAGAATATCATCTCCTCTAGTAGGCTCCTTGATTGCTTGACTTGGAAGTTATCCTGGATTATATTTAACAATTCATCTGCGTCGCTGTCACCTATGATTAAATCCCAGTCTATATTCCTAAGATTAAAATCTCCCACCACGCATAGTCGATTATATCTGCAGGGCTTGTTTATTTCTTCCCATATAGGAGCTGAATCCTCTTTACATAAGTTTGGAGGCCTATACACTACACGCACACGCACACGCACACAGCCGGTGCCGCCACGGCCACTGCTAGGTTGGGGAACCACAGAAGGGCAGGCAGCGTGGGCATATGGCTGTCCTGACGTCCAGGAGGCAAGGATGTCTCGGGCACCATGGAGAAGATCGGCAACTGCAGCGGTGACGAGAGGCCGTTGCCGTCGTCGTCACTTGTGTCGTCAAGAGGAATGTCAAAGAATGTCATCCCTCCTCATCGCTGCTTTCTTCTTCATAATAAATCGACGGGGGTGGAAGTATTTTCTGACTCATGTCCTGCAGCTTCTCATGTTCTCAAAGCAGTTGTATTAACCGCTCATCACCCTTAAATCACTCTCCAAATCAAAGGAATAAACATAAACACAAAGATGTTTTTGGCAAAATTTGATGCAAGGTTTCAATCACGAATCTATTGAAAGCCACTCGTCTAAACCGCCATCCTGTGCTCGCCACACACGCCTCACAGGTCAAACTTTCCATCCTGCCCCATTGGGTACACGAACCAGTTGACCAACAGCAGGAAGCACCACGTCCACACCACCTTCAGTAAGACGCCCTTCACAGTGAGCTGCCTGGGGGTCCTGGTGGGGCGGCGGGGCTTCATCACCTGGGCAGGGGCGCGGGAGGGACTTACCCTCGTGCGACTGGATGCACCAGACTGGCGGAGCCTTCTTGAAGGGGTTGTCAGCGCGAGCCATGGTGGTACATTTTTTTTTTTTTTTTTTTTTTTTTTTTTTTTTTTACATCTGTGCCTATAGCGCCTGTAGGCAGTGGTGACCCAGGGCTCGGATGGTAGGCTCTGAAGGTTCACTTGAGGGCTCTGATGGTTGGTCCTCGCCCGTGGTGGCGCAGGCAGAATTCTTATAGTGACGCCTGTGATTAGAGGCTCATGCCACCCCCCTGTGTCCTCCGATGCACTCGCAGTCGAAGGTAGAGTTGATGAGCAGGGCATGTGGGTGTTCTTAGGCCACTCGACGGTGCAGAAAGGTTTTGGGTTTCTTCGGGGATCGAACTCGGGTCACCGAGAACGCCAGTCGGAGACACTAACCACTCCGCTACCGCCTCCCCCGCCTACGTTGGCGGGGGACTACTCTCTTGCTGCCGACGCAACACAAGAAGAGTGTTTAGCTCTCTCTGTTGCTCGTATCCCGTCACGTAAGGCGTGCTGGTGATCGCATTAATGATCCACAGGGCCTTGTCATCCAGCTCCTCGTCCTCGCTGGTCCAAACCCCGGGGCCGCACCACCTGCCCGCCGCCTCGGACTCGGTGTGGATCGGCAGTCTCAACACCAGCCCCGTGGACTTGTTGACGAACGTGACGATATCGTCTCCCCATAACAAGTCTTGATTCTAGACCTGTGAAGGAATTCGTTCCTCCACTGGCAGACTCGGAACAGTATGAATAGGAGGCTCTTTCCAATACCTCCTTTTCCTTTCTTCGTGGCTCGCGACGTAGGGCTTGCCGGTGATGCCACTAATGATCCGCAGGGCCTTGTCATCCAGCTGGTCGTCCTCGCTGGTCCAGGCCCCGGGGCCGCGCCACCTGCCCGTTGCCTCGGACTCGGTGTGGGCCGGCAGCCTCAACACCAGCCCCGTGGACTTGTTGACGAACGTGACGAAATGGTCTCCCCATAACGCGTCTTTGTCGTCCTTGTCCTTTCCCGGTGAGGCGGCGACCATTACTTTGTCCCCGTCCCTCTGTGGGGGAGAGGGGTCAACACAACCAGACTGTTGCCTGGAGGGCTGACTCACGCATTTCTCCCCGGCGGGTCCTTCGCTAACCACTGTTGGTGGTCCTTGTCCTACCAAGGACAGTGATAAGCCATCCATGAGAACCATCTCCGATGAAAAGTTCTCAAACACAAATCTCGATCTTCAACAAATGTTTGTGAACGTGCCCTTGTCAATCGTCTTGTGCCCGCTCTTCACCTTCACCTTCAGGCGACGTCCCGCGCCGTCCATGGCGGCCAGTTTCCCGAAGTCGGCGCGGAGCTCGGCCTCCGGGTTTTGCCACTTCTCGCTGGGGAGCATCTGCCACGTGTCGGGCCATGGTGATGCACGCCACCGGCACGAAGGTCCTCCTGCAACAGCCGAAGCAGCCGCCTGCTGCCTCGGCGTGAAGGTGGACGCTCGTCGGCCACCTGAGGAGGGAGCAAGTCTGCACCCGGCAGGAATATTTCCTTGAGAGTTGCATTGTCGCTCGATTCCTACTGAGTAGAGGCATGGTGATTGACGTACTGGCGCGGTATTAATTTTTTTTTCTTCTCAACATGACCATATATAGGATATTCGAGCTAACTCCAACCTGTGATTGGAACCGCGGCACCCGCCTGCAGGAGGCATGGCAGCCTGGAGCCTGTGTGTGTGTCTGCCTCTCACCAGGTTGGAGTTGACCCCTTCCCCCCTCCCCCCCGCACCGCCACTATGGACCAATAGAAGAGCTTAGCTGTAAGACACGGACCAATCAGAAGACACTTGAGGGTATCATCACTACTGGGCATACGCGGCCAGCAGACAGAAAATCTAATAGATCTAAGATTCCAAGAATGACGTCATATTTTCAATGTGCCTGAGCGACGCCTCGCCTCGCTCTCCTCCTTGACTCGACACAACCCCAGGTATCTTACAGGCGCCCTCTGCCCCCCCCCCCCCCTGGTTCACCCCCCTCCAACCCCCCTCCTTTCCCTTCCCTTTACTTCGCCACCCATACATTTCCAAAGTTTCTAAAGTTTTTCCCTGTCGAGCGGGCAATGACTGTCCTCCTTGAACAAGGGGATGGGATGTGTGGTGTGTGAGGTCGCAGCCTTACCCAGTAAATAATATCAATAATAATAATCTTCATAGTAATGATCATAATAATTATTATCATTATTATATAAGTAATCGAATAATAATAATAATAATAATAATAATAATATATCATAAGTATTCTTTTTTTGAGATTAGCAGACTAGAAATCGTGCGGAAAACACACAAACACACCCACACACACACACACACACACACACACACACACATGGGGAACTCCGTAGTGTAAGGGATAGCACGCTCGGCTCACAACCGAGAAGTCCCGGGTTCGATCCCCGGGCGGAGCGAAGGCAGACGGGCGGTCTTCTTAAAACCCGAGCCCCTGTCCACCCAGCAGTAAATGGGTACCGGGTGTTAGCCGGGGGTTTGTGACCCCCCTCCCGGGGTGGTGGCTTCGGCCAACACTAAGCACTAACGATGAATGATACAATTAATGTTGATATGGAGACGGGGCCATACGAGCGTTACTCGGGCCCTGTAAAATACAACTAGATGAATACAACTAAATGAATACACACACACACACACACACACACACACACCACACACACACTAAAAGTCAAGTAGGTAGTTGCTTGTTTGTCTCACTGAGTATAAGAAATGCTTATTTCATTTATCATCATTTATTTATCTTCATTTATCTTCGTTATTAAGGCCAGTTCCCACCAGCCCGCTTGTACGGCCGCCGTTGCCGCTCACCGCACAACAATGACGTCACATAAAAGACGGCCGCACCGTGCGGAATCAGTTAACTGCCGCCTGCCGTCTTACCTCGTGGATTTGTAGACATTGCCGCGCAGCTGAAAGACATGGACGGTGAGGACTATCTTGCTGCCGCTGGCTTTATGCTGGCAGCTGGGTCTGCAGATAGGCCAGTGAGGAGAAGGAGAAGGGTATGGTCACGCCAACTACTTCTTGAGAGGCCCCTTCGTGGTGAACACAAGGTTCTGATGGAGATGGAGAAGACGACTGACCCAACATCATTCCATGGGGCCTATAGAATAACCCCAGCCACCTTTGATGAACTTCTGGCGCTAGTTGGCCCCCACATTGTGAAGCAGACCACCAAATTCAGGGATCCTGTGGGTGTATCCGAGCGTCTTGGAATAACAGTAAGGTATGTTGATTTTAATTCCTAAAATATTTGAGCATTTTTTGTAGTTTCGCACAATGATTGGTAATAATGGACGAGGACTTCGCGGTCGTTTTCAGAGACATCGACTAATTTTTCCTGGCCTACAATAGGTGCTTTTTCTAATGGAGATAGTTTTATTTTCCGGAAACCCATATTTAAAAAATAATAATAAATAAATAAATGTCATCACCGAATTTTATGGTCGAGGCGAAATTAGTCAAGGTCTCAGATAACAGGGAAGTAATTGAATAGAACATACCAAACCTAACCTTATAGGTTTTAATGAAAACAAACTAACCTAACCTTAACCACAAAGCATATCTAACCAAATCTTATAGGTTTTAATGAAACCTAACCTAACCTTAACCACTAAGTATATGAAACCTAACTAACCTTAACCACAAAGTATACCTAGCCTAATCTTATAGGCTTTAATGAAAACTAACCTAACCTTAACCACTGAATATACCTTACCTAACCTTAATCTTAACCATGCATAACATTCGGTGATTACCTTTTTTTATTTTTTATTTTAATGGGTTTCCGGAAAATAAAACTATCTCCATTTGAAAAAGCACCTATTGTAGGCCAGGAAAAATTAGTCGGTGTCTCTGAAAACGACCGCGAAGTTCTCGTCCATTATAACCCATTGATTAATGAACAGCAAGTAGGTATGATTGTCCCAGTGTTCCCATGTTTTAGATCTCACTATTGGAAGTATTTTGAACCCCCACATAACCCGTCGGAAGTCAGGGCAATTAGAATTAGCCCCACTTAATAAGGAGGTACCTAGAATGTCGCCGACGTTCGGCGAGTGTTACAATTTTTCACTTCGGCGAGTGTTCATATTTTCGACGACAGTTCCGAGGCCGAAATTTAGTTATCCGCAATAGTTTTGATATGCTTTTAATGAATCTGACATTCGTTTTTGCCGTAAGTCAATTTTTTTTATATAGGTGTGGAGGGTGCCCTCCCCGCAAATCTTGTTCCTGTTTCCACTGCCATTTCCCCTGCAACTTGGTTTTGAAATTTTTCTTTTTTTTCTTGATATGTTACTAAACCAAACCCCACCTCTAACCTAACCTAACCTAACCTAACCATGGGAAATGGGGTTCAAAAGACTCAGAATGAGGAGATCTACACGATGAGACAGGTTATAATTGGCAGTTTTGAGAATGACATAAATCATAATAATACCGATATTACAGCACCCCATATATACATTTAATCAAATTTTGCCCGTGTTTCTGCATGCGGATATTCAATACCAGAAGTAGCCTCATCAGTTATGTTAGGTTATGTTGGCTAGTTAACCAATGACCAGGTTAGGTTAGTGAACGAGCGGGGGAGGTTCTGGTTCCTAATATATATATATATATATATATATATATATATATATATTATATATATATATATTATATATATATATATATATATATATATATATATATATATATATATATATATATATATATATATATGCTTCCAATTAGAGAGAACTGCAACTCCGAAATGCCAGTGGTCGCTGGCAGTTTTAACTCACAATTTGGTGAAAAGTTGGTCAACTTGAAAGAAAAATATGGGCTTATTCCACTGCACTTAAAACACACAAGTATAATATTAAGAACGATTTTCTGCTACATGTATATTGTATAGGTGCCTGATTCTGTAAAACATTGTATATAACCAAATAACCAAGCAGGTTATAGTTGAGGAGGCGAGATAAATGCTACTCTATGATATTATATAGTCAATAACGTATGTTTAGAAGTTATCTATACCTAGGCAGTCATATTTTCCTTTTATTATTGTGTATCAATCAGATAGAAAGCCTGGAAGTGCAATGAGTCGACGCGTGAAGTCGTAATGTTTTTATTCAATCTTACCGCCACAATCTCCACCGACACCACACCACGCGGCGTACGTCGCCTCCACAATTATAACCTACATTGTCGCAGCAACAAGCCGATTTCGGCATTCTTTATTCTTCGTTTTTCCAAGGCATTGCTTATTGTATTTTGACAAGCGTTTGCCGGACGCAGCAGTACTGTCTTAGAAAACAATGTGAACATCGCCCAAATTTTACATGCCACAATATACATGTAAAAAATATATTAAGCTTTGCTACTCGAGGCGAGTAATTTGCATTAAATTGTTATTATAGAACGTTCCATCGTAATACATGTCATCCATATAATTAGTAGAACAACAGAAGAACTATCTTTTTTAGTATTCAGATGCGGTGCATCAATGTTTATCGCGAAATTAATTTATGAAAAATATTAGTCGCGGAGCCAAAACACAGTAGACCAACCTTTGAGTTAAAACTGCTAGCGACCACTGGCATTTCTCGAGTTTCAGATCATTGGAATTAATTGATAAGTACATTGGAGTAAAAGGTTTGCTGGGTTAGTCCCATAAAACAAATCTGCAATGTTTTATACTCAGCAGTACTAGTGGTAAAATAATTATTTCAAGGGGAAGAACCATAAAATAAATGTAAATTGAAATTGCAAGATATTTATCATCCCTTTCCCCAACAGGTGCAGTAGATGGCAAGCACATCCACATCCAGAAGCCAGCTTCGTCGGGGTCCTTGTATTTTAATTACAAAAGGACCTTCAGTACAATCCTGATGGGAGTAGCAGATGCAGCTTATCGGTTCATCTATCTGGATTTTGGCTCCTATGGTAGAGAACATGACGGAAGTGTGTTTGCGCAGTCTGCGTTTGGCAGGGCATTGGAGGATTGCACCCTGCTTCTTCCGCAGTCTCCAAATGGAAATTTGCCGTATGTGTTTGTGGGTGATGAGGCATCCCCCCTTAAACCCCACCTTATGCGGCCATATCCGGGAAAAAATATCAGTGACAAGAACATATCTAACTACAGGTCGTACTCGGAGGGTGGTTGAAAATGCGTTTGGCATTATGGTTTCCAAGTGGCGCACCCTCCGGCAACCTATTATTGCCAAGCCGGAGAAAGTTGACAATATTGTTAAGGCAATAGGTGTTCTACATAATTTCATGAGAGAAGGAAGGATTGGAAGTGGAGTGTGATGTTGGAAGTGAATCGGGGATGACAGATGTGCGAATCAGACTGGGAGCTAATATGTATTCTGTTGCTGCAGGGGACATCAGAGAAAATTTTGCAAATTATTTCAGTTCCCCACCGGGCAGTTTCCCCTATCAAAATTACATTGTTCAGAGAGGGCTCAATATGTTTTCTTTGGTGTGTGTGTAGACTAAACAATTTCATGGATGGGGATGAAAGGTGGATGTAGGTAGTGTAGGTAGATGGTATGTAGTGTTGGTCTGTGGTGTAAAGGTCAGTTTTCTCTCTCACAAACTCAAGTCAATTGGCCCCACCCTGCCAATGGCTATGGTTGACAACCATACTACTCCCACTATTAGTACAAAAAATAATCCTAAAATATAAGTACTATAATTATAGTACAAATATGACAAAAAATATATATAAATGGTACATTTCAACCTACTTGTATTCATCGAGCCACTTTTGACTACTCTGGTATATATCGACCCCCTTTAGACCCCCCCAAAGACATTATTTAACCCCCGGAAAAACTTATCGACCCCAGGGAGTCGATATTAACCACATTTGGATCCCTTGACTTACGAGTATCATGACTTACTATTGTGATCTTTTCTACAGTAATCAGTAATCTAGCAATAATTACTGCAGGGTGCAACTTCAACCCTAGAATATTCAACATTCATTCCAGTGACAACAGAGAACTTTAGTGCTTCTTAACCAAAATTGGAAAATATAGTAAATAATGTAATTTATAAAAAAAGATTTGTTCCATATTACCAGATAACATTTCTTCCTGGTTATCCTCTTCCATACCTAGTTATTTGTTTTCATTTGAATGATGTAAAGGATTATTATTGGTTTTTATTTACATGGAGGTAACATTACAGTACTCAACAAAAATATTGAGCAACCCGGGCCGATGGCTCAATATTTATGGTGAAAAAAGAATGGTGTTCTTGGGGGTGGACAAATTTTGCCAATAGTTCCCTCTCCTCAGTTGGCGTCGAGCCGTGGTGTGGAAAGGTGACCTGCCGTAACTTGTTCCGCGACCCGGCGTCCTTGTGTGTACTTGTGTGTGGTGATTGTGCTCTGGCCACAGTAATAGGCCATCAGTGAACAATTGTCAGTATCCGATGATCTGTGAAGCGATAGGCCAAGCGGTTCAGGGAGGGGGGGAAGCGCGAGACAATCAATCAATCATTGGGGGCATACGCCGGGGGGCGAGTCGCCTCACCCACCCTACGACGCCACTCCCGGGGGTCACCCTGCGCGAGTCCCCATGCAGGCTCCTTTCCCATACCAAGCAGCTCTCGACAAAAAAACATCTTGCCCCAGCCACGAGCCTTGTGGGCGCCCCCTTGGCCTCCTCCACGCCGGATTGTCTCTTACAGATACAACCCGATGGGAAGGATCGGTTTCAGGGTAGCGTGCCTGTCATAACCGAGGTGGCTATCAATTAATATTACCAAACTTAAGAAATGTGGGGGAAAAAATCGTAGAATATGATTACCCCGAATATATTTACACACAAAATCAAGAACTGGCTAGCTGCCAATTATCAGGAACCAAACAACAACTGCAAAATCATAGCAGGGGTAAAGTCACCCTAAGAACTCCCTGGAACGCTGCTTGTAGAGAAGGTGAATTGCAACAGCAATCTTCAGCACCATAGAATACCACTTCAGATAGCTGGGAGCGTTGAATGGTCTGCGAAACAGTGAAGGGCCAACTGGAAGAAAGCCTTACCCCGGAACCCGGGGCTGGAAGTGTTGACGTGGATAGTCGGGTAACTGTGCTTGAAGAAGCACAGTTGGTGAAGGTGAAAGTGGTAATCACCGTTACCATGCCAAGGGAGGTGTAGTTCAGGTGTATTTCCTCACATTTTCTCATAGTTTTCATTAGCAGCATCATACAGCCAAGGGTACTGGCCCACGATGTAGATGAGTTTCTCATCTTGCTGTAGTGGCAATCATCATCATCAACTGTAGTGACAAGTGTAATATATGTTCAAACACATCTGAATGACTTGACAAATAGTTTTTGGAGTGGGGGATAAGGATTAATTTCCACCAAGGTTTGTACGTTTAAGTTTGATGGTCTGAACAGGGTCTTTACCATATTCATACCATGAATGGATAAATTTGAAGGAGCTCTTCACCGCCAAGATACTAACGGCACGATAATATTTACTTTACTGAGGCCTCTCAGATTCATTTACTTCTACTTTAACATGCGGCAGGTCAATATTGGGAGAGTTGCTTGATATGGGAAGGGAGCCTGCATGGGGACTTGCACGAGGTGACTCCCAGGAGCATATTCCCCAACTCTATGCGAGTATGTGGTTTCAGAGAGAAGACGCTTCGCTGTATTTCCGAAACTAACCATACAATTTTCTCGAAAATACCCTCATTGTGATTTTCACACATAGTTACCATGTAAATTACAGGAAACCTAACTTAACCAAACCTAACCTAACCTGACGTGTTTAAGAGTAGAGGCGATATGTTCCAGAAAACGGGAATATGCCTCCCGGGAGTGAGGTCGTAGAAGTAACGGATTCAAACAGGAAAAGCGTAGATTTAAAAAAAAAAAAGGGAGAAACTGGTTCACAAATAGGGTGGTAGA
>JACEEZ010012281.1:100000-125000 GCA_016584305.1 Chionoecetes opilio | reverse complement strand
AACCTTCCATTCGCGATCATTTATCAAATGAGACGAATTTCTATCCAATCATAACACTGTACATCACGATAGGAAATTCACCGTTTTGCCTTCAAACAACTATATCTCTCACTATAGTCTATTCACTTAAGCTAGATTCTTGGAAGCTGCTCGATGCCTACCCGAGTATGTAGGGATGTCGCTGATTGGCTGATGCAAGCGGGCTGGGTGGTGGTGGTGGTGGTATTTTGCTTCGCCGCTACCTAACTCCCTTGCGTTGCCTCAGAAAAATATTCATATTTCTTTGCTTAACTCACCTCTTACACAAGATAGGCCTATTTTGTTTGTATCGGTGAATCAGGCAGTGATTGTTCAACAATAACACGCTATTCATAACTCAATAGGGTAAAAAATAGTCATGACTGAGTATCACAAGAGTAGGCGGCTTTTCAGGTTTTCAGTGCATTTAAATGTTGTACTGCTACCCGATAGTACCAAGCTATCAGTTTATATTTAGGAACACTGAACCTACCATCGTGTTCATGATACATTGCTGCATATCATGAGCATTAAAAAATTAAAGTAAGACTACACCAATATTAAGATAATTGAAGGAAAGTAAAATAGTGTATAAACATTTTGTCTTGCTTTTTTTGCTTCAACTCGCTGTAACTCCATCAGTTTTGCTCGCATAACATTTTCAATCACTGTTTCAAAATCCTCACACTTTTCCAATTCTATTGGTATGTAGCATGTACCAATAAGGAAAAAAGTAGGTGGTCAAAATGGCTAAGTAAAACTGCTGTAAACTGGCGCCGTGACGGGTGAGCTATGGACCCTACCCATAACTACGTCACGGTTTGTTTACATCGGTGCATTGTGGGGATAAGGCGAGGTCGCCGCGGGTGGACCTACGAAGGGAAAACTACGGCGATGGAAGAATTTCGAGTTATTTTGCGCGAAATTGATATTCCAGGTTCTATATTACTGTGCTCTGTTCTCGCTGACAACACTATAGAGAAGACCTGAGGTAATGGCTGATGTGCAGAGGCTTTTAAACCAAGAAAACAGAGTCATAACAGAGCCTCGTCAAAAGGTAAGCAACTGGTAGGTACGTAACGTGTCCCTACCACTTGCTTACTTCTTAATGAGACTCTGCTGTGACTGTTTTCCTGGTTTAGAAGCCTTTGCACATCAACCATCACCTCAGGTCTTCTCTATGTTGTCAGCGAGCACGGAAATATAGCACCTGGAATATCAATTTCGCCCAAAACAACTCTAAATTTTTTCATCGTCGTAGTCTTCTCTTTGTAGATTGTACATATTCATGGTTATGATAGTATTAAAATACCTTATTAATTGAGTTCCTTTTGTTGTCTTTCCTCATAATAAGTAGTGGTACATCATGGTTTAAGTGTTACTTGACGAGCCAATGAATATTCTTGAGTCTATACCAACATCACCAACCTTTGCTTTGATTTATCTTATTACTCCATCCATAAACAAGTTGCATAACCACCGTGACATTACCCATCCTATTGGTACCTGGTACTGTCGTCTACCGATATTTTTATCCCTACACAAATCGGGAAAACTCGCCGACGGTAATGGCTAGGTTAGATTTTGCTTTGATTTATCTTATTACTCCATCCATAAACAAGTTGCATAACCACGGTGACATTACCCATCCTTGCCTCATGGTACCTGATACTCTCGTCTACCGAAATGCTCGTCCCTACATAAATCGGGGAAAACTCGCCGACGGTAATGGTTAGGTTAGGGGTAATAATGGACGAGAGTTGCGCGGTCGTTTTCAGAAACACAACTATTTTTTCTTGGCCTACATTAGGTGCTTGTTTTAATGGAGATATTTTTAGTTTGCGCAAACCCATTACAAAAAAAAAGAAAAAAAAAATTAAACCTAACCTAACCTTATAGGTTTTAATGAAACCTAACCTAACCTTAACCACAAAGTATACCTAACCTAACCTTATAGGTTTCATTAAAACCTTTTGGAAAAGTGTGAGGATTTTGAAACCGTGATTGAAAATGTAATGCGAGCACAACTGATGGAGTTACAGCGAGTTGAAGCAAAAAAAGCAAGACAAAATGTTTATACACTATTTAATTTCCTTCAATTATCTTAATATTGGTGTAGTCTTACTGTAATTTTTTTATGCTCATGATATGCAGCAATGTATCATGAACACGATGGTAGGTTCAGTGTTCCTAAATATCATCTGGTAGCTTGGTACTATTGGGTAGGAGTACAACATTTCAATGCCCTGAAAACCTGAAAAGCTTCTTGTGATACTCTGTCATGACTTTATTTTTTACCCTATTGAGTTATGAATAGCGTGTTATTGTTGAACAATCACTGCCTGATTCACCGATACAAACAAAATAGGCCTATCTTGTGTAAGAGGTGAGTTAAGCAAAGAAATATGAATATTTTTCTGAAGCAACGCAAGAGAGTTGGGTAGCGGCGAAGCAAAATACCACCACCACCACCATCCAGGTGGACGCGTGCATCAGCCAATCAGCGATGTCCTTAAATACTCGGGTAGGCATCGAGTAGCTCCCAGCCCAGGAATCCAGCCAGCTTAAGTGAATAGACTATAGTGCCTTTGTGCGCGCCACTTGACATATCCAGGTACGCCACCATCGAGACCTGGCCCGCCTGTGTGAAGTCTGCGGCATTAAGGATAAAACTGAACTGTGTTATAAATGGGTATGAAAAAATTAATGAATGACAATAATCTAAATTTACAAAGAGAGAGAGAGAGAGAGAGAGAGAGAGAGAGAGAGAGAGAGAGAGAGAGAGAGAGAGAGAGAGAGAGAGAGAGAGAGAGAGAGAGAGAGAGAGAGAGAGAGAGAGAGAGAGAGAGAGAGAGAGAGAGAGAGAGAGAGAGAGAGAGAGAGAGAGATAATCATATCATGCCATAATATAAACAAAATAAGAGTTCATGCACAGGCTTCTTTTTTTTCGTGTGTGTGTAACAAGCAACCAAGAAAGGGAGAGAGCTGCTTTGGGAGTGAGTGCTGCAGACACAACCGTGAGAGGAACAATGCCGGTTGTGTGACCAGAGAACTAAAAGCAGGGAAGTGAGAGAAAGTGCAGCCACGTCAACAACAATTTCTGTTGTAACAATAAAAAAGAAAGAACGTACATTACTTCGTTTCGCACTAAAATAATACTTCATGTCCCTTCACCTGAGAAAAATAAGGACAATGATAACAAATATAAATTGTTCAACATTCTCTGAGCTGAACCTGATTAATTATAACATTAAGAGTTTAATTACTAATATATGACGCTTAGCCTTGAGTAATAGATTTCCACTGCAAAATTAATTCAAATATAATGACAAAAAAGTCTAACTTATATTATGTTCATGTTCATTGGGGAGACGGTGGCCGAGTGGTTAGCGTCTTGGGGTGGTGAACTCAATGTCCTGAGTTCGATTCCTGCCGGGGGCAACTCTTTCTAGAGCCTGGTAGGGGACAAGAAGGTCCCGAGTTCAAGTCCCACCAAGGAGCAACTGTCAAATCCATCGTCGAGTGGCTGAAAGAAACCCGCATGCAGTAATTACCTGGTCTTCGATTACGAGTGCGACGGAGAAAATCTAGGGGCTGCATGAGCCTGACTGAAGATCCGGACATCACCGAAAACGGGATCTTCACTTAAGACCACAGGTATCACTATAAAAATACAGCCTGCGCCACTAACGGGCGAGATCAACCAACATCACGACTCTCCATAAGCCGACAGGTGCTATAGGCTACAACATAAAATAAAAATATAAAAAAATGTAAAAAGTACATCACTATCACTAATAATCAGCGGATGAGGAGAAGGAGGAGGAGGAGGAGGAGGAGGAGGAAAGAGGGGAAACATGGGCAGATGAAAGGGCGATTGGATGAAGTGAATAAATCAATTATTGCCTCATTTATCCCAAGCATCGCCTCGAGTTTGTCACGTAGAACGGAAAGTCTGGCGTTGGTATAGAGTTGGAGGGTTCGTGGATGGAAGGCAGGGAAGATAGAAATAATGAAAATAATAATAATCATAACAAATAATAAATGCTAACAATGATGATATATCATGACAATAATAATAATGATAATAATATATAATAGTAATTTAATAATAATGATCATAATAATGGTCATCAAAATGATGGCGATAATAATGGTACAATCAATGGTGATAATAATAATAGTGGTAGTAGCCCTAATATTAATGTGAATAAAAAAAAATAATGATAATGAAAATGCAATAATAATGATAATAAATATATTCATAATAATAATACAAATCATAATCGTAATAAATAATATTCTATCAATACTTACCATCAGTAGTAGTAGTAGTAGTAGTAGTATAACTAGTGGCAGCAGTAGCATAATTAAACATTAATTAGAGCATCACCACCACAACCACCACCGTCGTCGTCTTCACTATCACAATATAACAACAACAGTCCTCCTCCTGTAGGAACACCACCCAAGGAGCCGCTCTTATCCCCGCCACACACAACACCACCTTCCCTCCTGCGCCATATGCAACACAAGGTAATCAGTTTTCATTTACCTGTTGCTTCTAGTCATGTAATCTTATTTTGTTAGTTTTCGTCTTCTCGCTATGCCTTAACATTTCTCCAAGGCCGCGTCTCCCAATTTATTTCAGACAAACAAGAATGAATATTTACATTAGAAATTTCACTTTGTCTAAATTACATGCGCCGGTACATACACCAAACCTATTACGGCAGCGGTTTTTAACGACGGGGCGCGCCCCCTTAGGGGGACGTGGGTAATTACCTAGGGTGGCGTGAGCCATGAGAGAAACAGGAATTGAACTGTCAAGTATTTAACTTCAAGCTCGGCCTTTGCTTTAACATGAATCTCGCTTGCGAGGGTGAACGAAGAAAGTCAGCACAGAGCAGCAGGTAAGGGTGAAAACCTCTGCGGTGACGTCTAGTCATGTTTCACTAACTCCTTAGACTTTTAATACAAAATACAATTTAATAAAGACCGCACACTTGAATAAAAAAAAATAAAGGACAACTTATAAAGTCAAAATATTGCATAAAAGTATACGGTGTTACTGAAACCTGGCAAGGCGTCAACGCAGAGTTTATCACTTATTCCTGCTTCTCTGTACATTCTTCGCCTACCCTCCCAAGCGAACTTCATGTTAAAGCCGAAGGCTGAGCTTAAAGTTAAATACTTGATAGTTCATTTTTTTTTCTCTCTCTCTTGGCTCACGCCCTCCTAGTTTTTTTTTTTTTTTTTTTCTTTTACATTTGGGCCTATAGCGCCTGTAGGCAGTGGTGACCCAGGGCCTGGATGGTAGGCTCTGGAGGTTCACTTGAGGGCTGTGATGATGATGGTTGGTCCTCGCCCGTGGTGGCGCAGGCAGGATTCTTATAGTGACGCCTGTGATTAGAGGCTCATGCCGCCCCCCTGTGTCCTCCGATGCACTCTCAATCGAAGGTAGAGTTGATGGGCAGGGCATGTGGGTGTTCTTAGGCCACTCGACGGTGCAGAAAGGTTTTGAGTTTCTTCGGGGATCGAACTCGGGTCACCGAGAACGCCAGTCGGAAACGCTAACCACTCCGCTATCGCCTCCCCGAGGTAACTATCCACGTCCGCCAGGTTAAGAACCGTTGATCTAAAATTATTAGACTTTCATTGGTTTAATTTCCGGAACCATGAATGACACGAAAGAAAACATGCAACATTAGAAAAGAAAATCAGCAACTCTCATTATTAAACAAAGGTAGTTAAGTGGCACACGCGCTGGTGCATGTCAGATCAGATCATTAAGCCTATACTTTATCATTAGCGGATACTCATCAGACTCAAATATTTCGTGCACTTTGGCTGATTAATTAAAGACGTCAAACTACTACTTCTGTTCTCTGTACCCGTGAAATGTACTACCCATATGTTGAAGTATACGAATTTCATTAGTTAAGTTGTTTACAAATCATCTTTGAGACCCGCTGTATACCTAGACCCACGAACTAATCGTGAATATAATAAGCGTTAAGTTGATAATGAAGGTATGTTATGGATCTGCCCCGTTAGGTGATGCCAGGAGCCTGGTTGTCTGCATCACCTGGATGCTGTGCAGGGCCCGCGCTGTGCAGGACGCGGGATGTTGTCGGGTTTGCCATAATGTTACAGCGATTGATGACGCTGGCGCCTCTCTCCTTTGTGTCAAGGACCGAGGGAGTCCTGAAGTGGTGCAACGAGGGCCATGAGCACCGCTGCACATGACGATGCCAGATGAGTTACTCACGTTTGTGCTTCCACCTCGATCCGATGTGTTTCCATGGCGTCGCTGATGAGTGAGAAAGCGAGTGCAGCGTGATCTTAGTGCCTATGGGACCGCGTTAAGGAAGGTGATGATTACTTAGAAACCAATCCATCAGGTGACTGCCGCTGAGACCAAAGAGTCTCGAGACAAGGTTGGCTGGCATCTTGACGAGGGTGTTTTAGTTGCCTTTGTCGAATGCCGCAGTGACAGCCAAGAAAGTGAGGCTGAAATACATCTGGTTTCTCTCCAAGATCAATTGGAATCATTGGGTTATTATTCTAACCCAAATTATTGGCAAATTATCGAGAAAAATGGTAGAGATAGTTTTTTCTGAAGCATCTCTTCATCTCATTTATTCCAGCAAATGCATCTTTCCTCCTAATGAAGTATGGAATCTCTTCATTAACTGACACATTAGCACTGAATATTTATTTTTCTGGCTGACGTCCTCCGCCATCGCCATCTATAATAATAATATAAGCGAAAGTGTGTCTGTCTGTCTGTCTGTCTGTCTGTGTGTGTGTGTGTGTGTGTGTGTGTGTGTGTGTGTGTGTGTGTGTGTGTGTGTGATATAGGTTCCGCCCCCCGTGGCGCAAACACCTCATATGGCACATTTTTGGAATCAGGTTGACCAGGGGAAGGTCATAAGCCTACTTGTGATGATCCGATCACTTTTTTTTTTCTTTTTTTTTTAGCAGCCTATTAGCGAGAATTGTGAAAACAAAAGTGGGTTGCGAGAATTGAGGAAGCCTTGATGTAGGGTGATGGGTAATGGGTGAGTGAATGGGTGGGGTGATGGGTAATGGGTGTGGGGTGAGTGAATGGGTGGGGGGTGATGGGTTGGGGGTGATGGGTGATGGGTGAGGGAATAGGTGGGGGGTGATGGGTAATGGGTGAGTGAATGGGTGTGTGGTGATGGGTAATGGGTGAGTGAATGGGTGGGGGGTGATGGGTAATGGGTGAGTGAATGGGTGTGTGGTGATGGGTAATGGGTGACTGAATGGGTGGGGGGTGATGGGTAATGGGTGAGTGAATGGGTGTGTGGTGATGGGTATAGGTGAGTGAATGGGTGGGGGGTGAGTGAATGGGTGGGGGGTGATGGGTAATGGGTGTGTGGTGATGGGTAATGGGTGAGTGAATGGGTGGGGGGTGATGGGTAATGGGTGAGTGAATGGGTGTGTGGTGATGGGTAATGGGTGAGTGAATGGGTGGGGGGTGATGGGTAATGGGTGAGTGAATGGGTGGGGGGTGATGGGTAATGGGTGAGTGAATGGGTGTGTGGTGATGGGTAATGGTGAGTGAATGGGTGGGGGTGATGGGTGAGTGAATGGGTGGGGTGATGGGTAATGGGTGAGTGAATGGGTGAGGGGTGATGGGTAATGGGTGAGTGAATGGGTGGGGGGTGATGGGTATGGGTGAGTGAATGGGTGTGTGGTGATGGGTAATGGGTGAGTGAATGGGTGGGGGGTGAGTGAATGGGTGGGGGGTGATGGGTAATGGGTGTGTGGTGATGGGTAATGGGTGAGTGAATGGGTGGGGGGTGATGGGTTAATGGGTGAGTGAATGGGTGTGTGGTGATGGGTAATGGGTGAGTCAATGGGGGGGGGGGGTGATGGGTAATGGGTGAGTGAATGGGTGGGGGGTGATGGGTAATGGGTGAGTGAATGGGTGTGTGGTGATGGGTAATGGGTGAGTGAATGGGTGGGGGGTGATGGGTAATGGTGGTGAATGGGGTGTGGTAATGGGTAATGGGTGAGTGAATGGGTGGGGGGGGGTAATGGGTGAGTGAATGGGTAGGGGGTGATGGGTAATGGGTGTGTGGTGATGGGTAATGGGTGAGTGAATGGGTGGGGGTGATGGGTAATGGGTGAGTGAATGGGTGGGGGGTGATGGGTAATGGGTGAGTGAATGGGTGTGTGGTGATGGGTAATGGGTGAGTGAATGGGGTGGGGGGTGATGGATAATGGGTGAGTGAATGGGTGGGGGGTGATGGGTAATGGGTGAGTGAATGGGTTGGTGGGAATACATGCATTTCTACATCCATGATTTCAGGAAAGTTAGAAGGGGCTATCGGAGAGTCACATGTTTGGTGGGCCGAAGGCCCACCAAACACAGGTGGTGGGCCGAAGGCCCATCAATAGCCCTCCGCAGGAGCTAGCCAAAAAGTCCGCCCGGAGGGCGGCTTTGCGGCTAGTATAATATAAACACGGCCAGTCCAATTCGCCGACCATGTGTAATGTGTGCGTGTGCGGTGCGTGTGCGTGTGTGTGTGTGTGTGTGTGTGTGTGTTGTGTGTGTGTGTGTATTTACCTAGTTGTATTTACCTAGTTGTAACATACAGGAAAAGAGCTATGCCCGTACTGTCCCGTCTCCAAATCTACTATTATCCAGTTTGCCTTTGAAGTCTTTAATACTTCTTGCATGAGACACACACACACACACACGAAGTGTGTGTGTGTGTGTGTCCGCGCGTGGCGCTTGCTTGCCTGTTAAATAGGCCATAATATATTATATATATATATATATATATATATATATATATATATAGATTATAATATATATAATATATATATATACATATACTAGCCGCAAAGCGCCCTCCGGGCGGACTTTTTTTTGGCTACTCCTGCGGAGGGCTATTGATGGCCTTCGGCCCACCACCCTGGGTTTTTGGGCCTTCGGCCCACCCAACAGGGACTCCCGATAGCCCTTCTAACTTCCTGAAATCATGGATGTAGAAATGTATGTATTCCCCCACCATTCACTCACCCATTACTCCCCCACCATCACCCCCATTACCCATACCCCCACCCCTTCACTCACCCATTACCCATCACCCACACCCATTCATCACCCATTACCCATCACCCCCCACCCATTCACTCACCCATACCATCACCCCCACCCATCCCTCACCCATTACCCATCACACACACCTATTACCCATCACCCCCCACCCATTCCCACTCAACCCATTACCCATCACCACACCCATTCACTCCCCCATACCCATCACCCCACCCATTCACTCACCCATTACCCATCACCACACACCCATCACTCACCCATTACCCATCACCCCCCCACCCATGCCTCACCCATTACCCATCACCCCCCCCATTGACTAAACCATTACCCATCACCACACACCATTCACTCACCCATTACCCATCCCCCCCCCCACCCATTCACTCCCCATTACCCATCACCACAACCATTACCCATCACCCCCACCCATTCACTCACCCCCCACCCATTCACCCCACCCTTCCCCATCACCACACACCCATTCACTCACCCATTACCCATCACCCCCCACCCATTCACTCACCCTTTAAACCCATCACCCCTCACCCATTCACTCACCCATTACCATCACCCCCAGCACTCACCCATTACCCTTTACCCCCACCCATTCACTCACCCATTACCCATCACCCCCAACACCCATTCACTCCCCAAATTACTCATCACCCCCCCCCCATTCACTCACCCATTACCATCACCCCCCACCCATTCACTCACCCATACCCATAAACCACACACCCATTCACTCCCCCATTACCCATCACCCCCACCCATTCACTCACCCATTACCCATCACCCACACACCCATTACCCATCACCCCCACCCTTTCACTCACCCCCCACCCATTCACTCACCCATTACCCATCACCACACACCCATTCACTCACCCATTACCCATCACCACACACCCATTCACTCACCCAATTACCCATCACCCCCCCCCATTCACTCACCCATTACCCATCACCACACCCATTCCTCACCCATTACCCATCACCCCCCCCTATTCCCTCACCCATCACCCCCCAACCATTCACTCACCCACACCCATTCCCCATCACCCCACCCATTCCACTCCCCCATTCCCATCACCCTACATCAAGGCTTCCTCAATTCTCGCAACCCACTTTTGTTTTTCACAATTCTCGCTAATAGGCTGCTAAAAAAAAAAGAAAAAAAAAAGTGATCGGATCATCTCTAAGTGGGCTTATGACCTTCCCCTGGTCAACCTGATTCCAAAAATGTGCCATATGAGGTGTTTGCGCCACGGGGGGCGGAACCTATACCAAACACCACACACACACACACCACACACACAGACAGCCCACACTTTCGCTTATATATATATACTAGCCGCAAAGCCGCCCTCCGGCGGACTTTTGGCTAGCTCCTGCGGAGGGCTATTGGTGGTGGGCCGAAGGACCCACCACCTGTGTTTGGGGGCCTTCGGCCCACCAAACACGGACTCTCCAAATAGCCCCTTCTAACTTTCCTGAAATCATGGATGTAGAAATGTAGTATTACCCCCACCATTCACTCACCCATTCCATCACCCCCCCCCATTCACTCACCCATTACCCATCACCCCCACCCATCACCACCCATTACCCATCACCCCACACCCATTCACTCACCCATTACCATAAACCCCCCCACCTATTCCTAAACCCATCACCCACACCCCACCAACCCATCACCCCCCACCCATTCACTCACCCATCCCCCCAAAACCCATTACCCATCACCCCACCCATTCACTCACCCATTACCCATCACCCTACATCAAGGTTTCCTCAATTCTCGCAACCCACTTTTTTCACAATTATCGCTAATAGGCTGCTAAAAAACAAAAAAAAAGTGATCGGATCATTTCAATTTTGGGGTTTAAAACCTTCCCCTGGTCAACCCGGTTCCAAAAATGTTTCATATGAGGTGATTGCGCCACGGGGGGCGGAACCTATACCAGACACACACACACACACACACACACACACACACACACACACAAACACACACACAGACAGACAGACAGACACACTTTCGCTTATATTTACCATTACCCATCACCCCCCACCTTTTCCCCCTCACCCATCACCCATCACCCCCAACCCATCACCCACCCCCCATTAAACTCACCCATCACCCCACACCATTACCCATCACCCCACCCATTCACTCACCCATTACCCATCACCCTACATCAAGGTTTCCTCAATTCTCCGCAACCCACTTTTTTTCCACAATTATCGCTAATAGGCTCCCTAAAAAAAAAAAAAGTGATCGGATCATCTCATAATTGGGCTTAAAACCTTCCCCTGGTCAACCCGGTTCCAAAAATGTGCCATATGAGGTGATTGCGCCACGGGGGCGGAACCTATAACCAGACACACCACACACCACACACCCCACACACACACAGACAGACAGACAGACAGACAGACAGAAAACACTTTCGCTTATATTTACCATTACCATCACCCCCCACCTATTCCCTCACCCTCACCATCACCCCACCCTTCACTCACCCATCACCCCACACCCATTACCCATCACCCCACCCATTCACTCACCCATTACCATCACCCTACATCAAGGTTTCCTCAATTCTCGCAACCCACTTTTTTCACAATTATCGCTAATAGGCTGCTAAAAAAAAAAAAAAAAAAGTGATCGGATCATCTCTTTAAAAGGGCTTAAAACCTTCCCCTGGTCAACCCGGTTCCAAAAATGTTTCATATGAGGTGATTGCGCCAAAAGGGGGGCGAACCTAATACAGACAAAACACACACACACACACACACAGAAGACAGACAGACACACTTTCGCTTATATTTACCATTACCCATCACTCCCACCTATTCCCTCACCCATCACCCATCACCCCCCACCCATTCACTCACCCATCACCCCACCCCCCATTACCCACACCCCACCATTCACTCACCCATTACCCATCACCCTACATCAAGGTTCCTCAATTCTCGCAACCACTTTTTTTTCTCACAATTATCGCTAATAGGCTGCTAAAAAAAAAAGAAAAAAAAAGTGATCAAATCATCTCATAAGTGGGCTTAGGGCCCTTTCCCCCTGGTCAACCCGGTTCCAAAATGTGCCATATGAGGTGATTGCGCCACGGGGGGCGGAACCTAAAACCACACACACACACACACACACACAGACAGACAGACACACTTTCGCTTATATTATTATATATATATATATATACACTGAGACATGATCTACTATCTCGATACAAAAAAAACAATTTAAAGGAATAAGCAGAAGCTGCCCTGAGGTGGGAAGGTAACGCTGAGGGGCTGAGTGGTATTAAGCCGGTGATTAATTCACAGGCGAGATATTACGACAGCCACGAGGGCACATAACATCGCCTGAAAAAAACGTCATGATTTATTCTCCCTGACAATGTATCAGGGACGGGGAGCGGGCTATGGGAGGGTGGAAGGGGACGGGGAGCGGGCTGACGGAGGGTGGAAGGGGACAGGGGACAGGGCTGACGAAGGGTGGAAGGGGACGGGGAGCGGGCTGACGGAGGGTGGAAGGGGACGGGGACAGGGCTGACGAAGGGTGGAAGGGGACGGGGAGCGAGCTGACGGAGGGTGGAAGGGAACTGTTATGGTATTCTAATTACTAACTATGATAGATAGTTACATTTAACTAGGACTTGTTTCGGTATCAGTTTCTTTCATTCAGTGTTCCAGCCAATACGCTCGAGACTTCGGGTAGTTCATTCTATATGTATAAATATAGGGTTACTGGGCGAGCAGAGTCAGTTATATGGTCGCACTCGGGATATACACTTACTGTACATACTTGGATCTACTCACCACGGGTATTTTAGTGAGACGTTGATTCCCTCACTAATATTACGCAGTGTTGTTTTATCTGCGTGTACTCTGCTGTACTGTCTCACTGCACTACATAAAATCCCTGCACGTCAACTTGACGTGTTGTAGTTTCGGAATTTTACTTTCATGCAAGAATACAACAGGAACGGGGACAGGGCTGACGAAGGGTGGAAAGGGACGGGTACAGGGCTGACGGAGGGTGGATAGGGACGGGAAGTGGGCTGACGGAGGGTGAAAGGGGACGGTTAGCGGCTGACGGAGGGTGGAAAGGGACGGGGAGCAGGCTGACGGAATGTGGAAGGGGACGGGGAGTGGGCTGACGGAATGTGGAAGGGGACGGGGAGCGGCTGACGGAGGGTGGAAAGGGAAGGGGACAGGGCTGACGGAATGTGGAAGGGGACGGTGGCGGGGTGACGGAGGGTGGAAGGGGGCGGGGAGCGGCTGACGGAGGGTGGAAAGGGTCGGGGAGCGGGCTAACGGAGGGTGGAAAAGGATGGGGACAAGGCTGACGGAGGGTGAAAGGGGATAGGGAGCGGGCTGACGGAGGGTGGAAGGGCTGGTACGCGACACAAACTCGAAATATTCTGGTTTCTAAGTTAACAGAGCGGGCTGACGGAGGGTGGAAGGGGACTTAATTGTCAATTACGTAATACAATTACGTAATTGTAAGGAATATGTTAAGTAAAAAGAATATAAACAGCACCATAAAGTATGCAAGTCATCTACATACTATTTGACCGACTTGTGTTGATGAATTGCTTGAATCACACAAGCAAAACTGACTGCAGCAAGTTTCGAACATAAGAACATAAGTGTTGAAATTATTGCCCATCGACTGATGGACGACAACAAACTGTTGAAATTATAATATTAATTAACGTTAACTCACCTTGCGATTAACCCAAAATCTACCTAAGCTGCACTGATACCCTATTTAGACGCTAACTAAGGTATACTCAGCAGTGGCAGATGGGTTGATGATATGAAGGCTTGATCATTATCTTGAGGGAGTACTGGGAGACGTTGTGGTACACAGAATGGCAGAGCGGCTGGCTGTGGCAACGTAATGGCGGCGCGGAGTGGTAGCCGGTAGGCCGGCAGAGTTGCCAAGGATAACTTTCCAAGTTACCTGGCGCGGCTCATATCTTGTGATGTTTTTACCACTTTGTCCAGCTTTAACCGATTGATCGGTTACAGTTTACTCATATTAAGATGAGTTTGACTACACCTTAGTGTACAATCAAAGACTGACTACAACTTTATAGTGTAAGTGATAACGCGTGACTAATGTCTTGACTACAACTCCTTCTCAAGACAGCTGGAGCTTACACGTGGAGCGTTCCAATAATTTGCTCCTATACGTGGAATTTTCCTCACAATTCTTATATTATTTTAATCCTTTGATTAATTGTGGTATTATAGGTGAATACCACCAAAATTATATTACTATATCTAAATACATCTTAATTTATACCCAAATCTATAATAATATATACATAGGTGGAATTTTTATTCGTGGTCCCGCCTCCGTCTGGTAGGCGCCAAATTCCACCATTCAAATTAATACCTTTCTCATAATTAGAGAGCGGTTTTAGTCGATAATTTCCACAACTGGGGCCGGCGAATCATTAAGGTTTGTTTCAGTAATTTGACCCCCTTTAATGAGGTTTCTCCAAGTAGTTTTTACACTTTAAAAGCGGCTTGCCTCCGAGGTCGGGAATCCCCTAAGTTGGCCTACCCAAGACGCAGACTTAGTCTTTATTTATCTCTTCAGCTAACTCTAGGGGAATCAAATTATTTACCGTCCGCACACATCGTGTCCCCTCACTAGTAACTCCACTGACCTCACAATCCCCTTTCCATCAGTATGCAATTTTGCTATTTTTCCTAGAGGCCATTGCGAACGAGGCATATCTCCCCTAAGGATTACTATATCTCCTACTTTGATTGGACTTTGATTTTCTGGCGGTTGAGCCCCATAAAATGTTTCCCTTAGACCTCAGTAAATAATCTGCACTCCAATGCTTATCCCATGACCTTAAAATTTTACTTAAGGTTTGATAACCTTCCCGGAGATGTGGAGCCGGGTCATTTATTGTAGGATCTTGTATATCTTCCCTTTATCTATTAAAGGAAAGGGTTCCAGTCTTCTCCCATAAATTAAATGTGAGGGAGTAAAGAGCTTCTATATTTACTGATGAATCATCTAAGTAGGTTAAGGGTCGGTTATTAATACGGGTCTCAATCTCAGTCCACTATGGTTTTCAAGTCTTCTAGACCTATCTTTGTCTTGTGAAGAGTTTTTCTAAGACAAGAATTTACAATACCAATCATTCTCTCTGTGAAACCATTTTGCCAAGGAGCTCTAGGAGTAGTAAAGGTCCATGAGCATTTCCTTAACTCTTAGAGATTTTTGTACTGATGGATGATTTAATATTTCTAACAATATGGGGGAGGCTCCTACGAAGTTAGTAGCATTATCGCTAATCAATCGCCGAGGACACGACCACCGAGCCACAAACCGCCGGAACACTTGAATAAATGTTTCGGCACTTAAATCATCAGCTATTTCTAAATGAACAGCCCTTGTAGAGGTGCAAGTAAATAAGCAAATATATACTTTCTTGGGGGTAGTATTATCTCCTGTAATTATTATTGCCCCAGTATAGTCGACACCAGCTACCTCAAATGGTTTTAATGATTGCACTCGATCCATGGGGAGTTGAGGGGGCCCGGGATAGGTGATCAGTCTTCCCTCATATCTCTTGCATTTGATACAAGATTTGAGGTAGTATTTAACGGCCTGTCTACCCTGCGGTATCCAAAATTCCCTCCTGAGATAGGCTAATGTATCAGCCACTCCACCATGTAACGAGTTCCCATGAGATTCATCCACTATTAATTTAGTAAGATGATGACGTTTGGGAATTGGCATAGGATTGCAGGTTTTATCGGGAAGATCAGCATTCCAAATTCTTCCTCGACACCTAATTATGCCCTCATTATCTAGGTACAGACCTAATGATTTGATAAGTTTGTTTCTACGGGGGCGGGCCGAGGCTAAGATCTAATATTCCTCAGGAAATTCTTGTTTTTGTATTGTTCTAACCCAAAACTTCAAAGGATCAGAACTATCCCACTTTATGAATTTGAAGACCAATTTAGTAGGCTTTAATAGTTTGCTTAATAAGGAAAACCTTTTTATATCCATAACAGGATTTGGGATCAATATAGGTTCCATAATTATATCTTCTGTATGTCTGACTTACTATAGACCTTTTGATTAGGCCATTCATTATTTTATTTCAGCCAGATAGGACCTTTAAACCATAATCCTGTATTTAATTTGAGGATAGTTGTTCCTCCGGACAAAATATCAGCTGGGTTTTCCTTGGTAGCAACATGATTATAGTGAAATGTGGAACCTAAATCATTTATCTTACCAACACGATTCTGACATAAGGGATTTTTGTGTTATTTTCACTAACCAGTGTAGGCAAATTTCACTATCGGTCCCCATATATACTTCACTAATTTGTAATAAATTGCTTAGATATTGAGCTAATTTAGTGCCTAATTCTAATGCAGTCAGCTCCATTTGAGGCAATGTTCTAGGCTTAATTGGGGCAACCCGAGCCTTAGACATAATCAATTTACATTCCTCTTCTGCTTTAAGATAAGCTACTGCACCGTATGCACTTTTTGAAGCATCACAAAATATGTGTAGTTGCTGGGGTTGTCGCCCATCAGCATTTATTCTCCTACTTATGTGAACTTCATTTATCTTATTGAACTCAGATTTTATAGTCTCCCATTTTGTTGTATATTTCCCATTTAGGGGTTATCCCATCGAGGTGTTCTCCCCAGGCCTTTTGTATTAGACATTACCCCTTATAGTTATTGGGCTCACTATACCCAAGGGGTCAAAATACTTGGCTGACCTGACTTAAGAGTGTTCTCTTTGTTAGGACCACATCAGAAAAATCTACATCTACTTTAATCTTAGTTCATCAGTTTTTACATTCCACCATAATCCTAACACTGATTGGATCTCTGGTGGCGTATAATTAAGGAAATCCTTCCTGATTATCCCTTCTAGTCTTGGAGAATTAGTATTCCAACTCTGTAAGGGGAGGCTGGCCTTCCTGCACTCTTTATTAGCCAGGTTATAAATTTGTATTAGTTCTTCCGCAGAATTTATTGTCCCCTGCAAATTATACATATAGAAGCTCTTCCCCAATTCTGGGCTATCAGAACCCTTAAAATGGTACTGTAATGTTTTATTTAATAGAAAAGGGCTTGAGCAAGAACAAAACAGAACTGACTTAAACCTATATGTGGCTAGAGGGCTATCTTTCTGAGATATATTTTCAGGCCATAGGAATTTTGTGAATTTCTATCTTCTTCCCTTAGACCTAATCTTAGGAAAGCCTTAGAGATGTCAGCCACATAGGCGAATTTATCTGTTCTGAATTTTACTAGGACATCTCCTAGATTAGATAAGAGATTCGGTCCTGTCTGCAGGCAGTCATTTAAACTAGCATCTTGTTTAGTTTTGAAACTACAATTGAAAACTATTCTGATGGGTTCGTTGATGAATCTTTGGCCACTGCATGGTGGGTAAATAATGTCCTATATTATGATTTACTGCTCCTTCCAGTTTTTCGATAAAATCATCCTTTAATTGATCTTGAATGATCTTAGCATAGCACTCCAATTTAGACTGATTTTTCTTCAGTTTTCTTATTGAACTATTTAAAAGGCTCTTAACTATGTGATATTTGGAAGGTAACACAAGGGCATTTATTTGCCAAGGTAGACCTACTTCATATTTACCATTAACATGATTGACAGTGTGATCATAGTGATCTAGAGTATTTTGATCCTCTTTAGGTAACTGTTCAGGTATGATACCGATAGTTTCTAGATCCCATACTTTGTGCACGGGGATATCCCCTTCTCCCAATAACTCATTGATTTGAGTGGGTACTAATGGAGTCCCTATTCTAGCAACCAAGAGGGGTTGTCCATGATTAGGAGTGCATTCCTCTTGTTTTGGCTGGTGAGTGGTTTGTGGGATAGGTCCCATTATAACATCACCACCGGCACTGGTGAACATGGAAATGTTATGTCTTTTGATGACCTTACTTAGGAATCGCCCAAAATAATCAGCGCCTATTATTAATTGGTATGGACCATCAACATCTTCAAAGGTATTTCTAACTAGTCTAACACCTTTCTGTTTCAAAGTTTCAGCTGTAGATTTAAGTCCTTTTACAGTTAAATTTATACCGATGTCATTAACTACAGCAGCTACCCTACATTTATAATTTCCCAATTGAACTAGTGATCGAACAATGTCAAAACTTTGAGCTTCTTTATTGGCCAGAAAGCCCAAAATGGCCAAGTTCACCTTGCTAATTATAGGTAGTTGTAATAGATCAACTATCTCTCCACTAATAAATGAGCTTTGTGCACCACTGTCAAACATTGTTTTAACAATGGCCGAATTACCATTATGGCTCACTTTCAACTCTGCCGTAGGGACAGTGGATGAACTACTCATACTAGTTACTGCCATTTTAACAACCGTAGAGTCTGTTCTCACATCACCATTAGGACATAAGGCTATGTGATGAATGGATTTTCTACACTTCTTACAAGTACCCAGACTAATAGGACAGGCTTGTATTGCATGTTTACCACTAAGGCAGGTTAGGCAGTTTCCCAGGTCCATTAACCTTTTGAGCCTAGTGGAATAATCTGGGTATATATTACAAGTGGAGGGTGGATGTTCTTCCTCGCAGAAAGCACATTTTTTTCTGACTTCACTGGTAATAACCCTATATTTAGGAATGGCACCTGTTCTTTGAGTAGGTTTTGGTGATGGTTTACCGGCTGGTCTAGCTTGAAACTTATCTACCGGTTTTCTTCCCATCGTAACTTTAGTAGGAGCGAGACAACTACCCACCAATGAGGGCTCTCTAAACTCTTAAGGTGGCTGATATCGCTGATTAACTTTAGGTCTAGTTATCTCAATCTCCCTGTGGGGAGATTCCTGCTCCCCACAGTTCCTGATCAATACCTTGCAAATGTTTGCACTCTTGTAATAACCCCTCCTCTATCTGCTTGACCTTGAAGTAATTACTATTGTACCTCTGATTTAAGCGGTCTCGCATCCTGGTTGGTAGTTTTCTCCATATCATGATACTAACCATCCAGTCTGATTCTGTCAAGGGTTTATGAGCTTCAATGGCTCTTAGTGTGCAATTTAAAGTTATTCTGAACTCTTCCAATTCTCTGTGATTGTGAGAAGGGCTCAGTAGATCCATGAACTTGCAGAAAAGATTCTTTGTTATCTGATTTTTATCTTCATAATTATCTCTAAGAATCTTGAGTGCCACATTATAATTGGCATTTTCTACTGTTAATTCCTTTACCAGCAGATATGCAGAACCTCTCAACTGACCTAACAAATAGGTTAATTTATGCACCTCTAAGTTTTTTAAATCAGTCCTATATCAATCAATTTGAATTTATCCCAGAAAGAATACCAATTTTCACCCTCAAAATGGGGCAATGACAAATCTGGTAATTTAAGTTAGGGTAAAGAGTCTTGGCTGTGGGTTTCTGATCACGCACTAAGTTCTCATATGTTAATACTGTTTCCATGTATTTGGTACATTCTTGATCATACTTGGTCTCATAATTAATTAATTCTTCCCCCTCAACTCCGATTAATTGTAAGTAAGCCTCTTCATAATTATCCCATTTAGTTTTTAGCATTAGCAGTCCTGACTTTAAACTATTATAGTCAATAGGGAAAATCCCAGCTGCTACCTCACACTTTTTATATATTCGTGTAAGCCATCCTAATTCAGCCGCTAATGCTTTAGTCCCTTCCGCCATGATTTTAATTGATTAGATGAAATGAAAAAAAGAAAAGAAAAGAAAAGTTGGATAAAAGTTTATGAGTTAGGGTTCCCTAATTTAATCTAATTCTAAGGGTGGATGTGCCGTGTTGACTCGGCCTAGCAAGGCGCGAAGCCAGGCCTATAACCATCCACCACTTTATTTAATGTAACTAACTTCACAAACATTGTTGGCGGATGGTAGCTTAAATGCGGCCTGTGTCGTGGCTAACTGTGGCTCGGCGGGCATGTACGGCGGCCCTGTCTATGACTCGGCGGGCGGGTACGGCGGCCCTGTCTATGATTGTTTAAACCAAAGGGGGCGGCGAAACTGGTGTTTCTATCTCTGTATCAGACCAGTATCCACCTAGTGCTTGGATAGCATCCGACTCCCCTTTCTTATACTTTATGAAATTTATAAACTTGGCTTTTACAAAATAACAACCTCGCCTCGTCCAGTGCACGCCATCTCGAGAGAGATCTGTTTCAAAAGGCTGTGCGTTAAAATGTACTAATGCATAGCCTTTTAATTCTATCTTCAAGGCCCTATTTATAGCATCTTTGACCCTATCATAGCTGAGTTGGCTCACCAGGTGATGTCTAGGAGATCGATTGGTCTTCCTAGGCTCTATTAAACACACTCCTACACGACTGCACACTTCTCCTCTATTTTCTTCACTATACTTTTTATATTATTTGTGATGACTCTTGGGGCTACACTCATCATCTATATCATTGCCTCCCAGAAAAAGGATTGTGAGGTCATGAGGCCACTCAAGTACTGCATTGAGACGCGTGTCTGTGTCAAATTTATCAGCCTGGCCACCTGGTGCTCGAAACAGTCTAAGATCCACATTTTCCACGGCCAATCGCCGAGGACATAAACTGTGACCCACAACGCATACCCTATACATTCCCAAAGATAATCCTACGACTCGGGGCACCAAACTGTTGATATTATCGCCCATCGACTGATGGACGACAACAAACGGTTGAAATTTTAATATTAATTAACGTGAACTCACCTTGCGATTAACCCAAAATCTACCTAAGCTGCCCTGATACCCTATTTAGACGCTAACTAAGGTATACTCAGCAGTGGCAAATGGGTTGATGATATGAAGGCTTGATCATTATCTTGAGGGAGTACTGGGAGACGTTGTGGTACACAGAATGGCAGAGCGGCTGGCTGTGGCAACGTAATGGCGGCGCGGAGTGGTAGCCGGTAGCCGGCAGAGTTGCCAAGGATAACTTTCCAAGTTACCTGGCGCGGCTCATATCTTGTGATGTTTTTACCACTTTGTCCAGCTTTAACCGATTGATCGGTTACAGTTTACTCATATTAAGATGAGTTTGACTACACCTTAGTGTACAATCAAAGACTGACTACAACTTTATAGTGTAAGTGATAACGCGTGACTAATGTCTTGACTACAACTCCTTCTCAAGACAGCTGGAGCTTACACGTGGAGAGTTCCAATAATTTGCTCCTATACGTGGAATTTTCCTCACAATTCTTATATTATTTTAATCCTTTGATTAATTGTGGTATTATAGGTGAATACCACCAAAATTATATTACTATATCTAAATGCATCTTAATTTATACCCAAATCTATAATAATACATATATAGGTGGAATTTTTATTCGTGGTCCCGCCTCCGTCTGGTAGGCGCCAAATTCCACCATTCAAATTAATACCTTTCTCATAATTAGAGAGCCGGTTTTAGTGGATAATTTCCACAATAAGAAAGTAAGGAAGCTACAAGAGGCCGCGAGACCTACACGAGATAGTTTCTGTTACCTAACTCTACCTATATCCACCTCTCTTCCCCATCCATGAATTTATCCAGGCTCTTTTTAAAGACCCCCATATACTCCACATTGACCACCTGACGACTTAGTCCATTCCAATCATTCACCAACCTATTTGTGAACCAGTTTCTCCCAATTTCCTTTTTAAATCTATGCTTTTCCAGCTTGAATCCGTTACTTCTCGTTCTACCCTGCTTACTAACCTTAAGAACTTTTCCTACATCGCCTATATTGTATCTCTTTATCCACTTAAAAACTTCTATCAGATCGCCCCTTACTCTACGCCTCTCGAGTGAGTGTAACTTTAATAGTTTCAATCTCCTCTCATAACTAAAGTTACGCATTCCATGAATCATTTTGGTCATCCTTCTCTGCACTGATTCTAACAAGGCAATATCCATCCTGTAATACAGAGACCAAAACTGAACCGCATAGCATAGTCTAGGTGAGGTCTGACTAGAGCCAAATAAAGCTTTAAAATAACTTCAGCACTTCTACTTTTAACACTCCTGGTAATAAATCCTAACACCCTGTTGGCTCGATTTCTAGCCTCAATACATTGATTCCTAGGTCGGAGGTCTGAGCTCACCCTCACTCCCAGATCTTTCTCACCCTCTGATCTTTTCAGTGATACATTGCGTATGGTGTACCTATTACCAGGATTTTTTATACCAACATTCATAACGCTGCAGTTATCAATATTAAATTCCATCTGCCATCTATCTGCCCACTCATTTAATTTATCTAAGTCTCCTTGCAAAATATTTACATCAGACTGTGATCTAATAATCCTACCTACCTTAGTATCATCCGCAAACTTGCTGATATCACTACTAATCCCACTATCCAAATCGTTGATGTAAATCAAAAATAGTAATGGACCCAAAACAGACCCTTGTGGAACCCCACTCGTTACCTGCCCCCATTCAGATTTAGAACCATTAATTGTAACCCTTTGTTGCTATCACTTAGCCAACTCTAATCCAACGAAGAACCTTCCCATCTATTCCATAAGCCTTAACTTTATTTAAGAGTCTACCATGTGGCACCTTGTCGAATGCCTTACTAAAATCCAAGTATACTATGGGCTAAATGCAAGAATGCTCGTCAAATCCTGGCAGGTGGAGATTCCCGAACGTCATATCTCCACCGGTGGGATATACAAGAATTGTTTTCAAATGCCCGGCCAGTGGATATTTAGGCAGGCGTACCAACACAAGCGAGTCTAAGGCGGCATCAGTATTTTGACTGTTTTACACCTATCTAATTCCTTTTACTAGCCTAATTTATCATTTCTGCCATTAAAATAATAGCTTTGTTAGTGTTCGCCACTTATCTGAGGCGTTGATCAAGAAAAAATGGGCCTGAGTGATGCTTGTGCGTGCATTTGAATATCCCGCCAGTCGCCACAAAGCAATATGGCAGACCACCTCCACCACCTCCGCTCTCCCTCGTCACCACTTATCACAGCAATATAAGGCCTCCTGCACCTAATTTTGCCTTAATTATGACACTTGTGCATTCACAGTGTATGAATGTCACTCTCGGTTATGTTGAAAACTCGCCTGCAATGGTTTGGGAAGAAATATGATGGAATAAGGACAGAGGACAAGGCATGGACAACGCAACCAGTGGAGCAACGCAACCAGTGGAACGCAACGGGTGGAGTGTTTTCAAATTATTCTTGCTTGCCGAAACGCGATGCAACGGGTCGAGAAAATGTCTTGCATATGGGTCTATATCATAATCCTCATCATTATCTGCTGTTTCATAAACCTTCCTATAAAAACTCAATAAATTAGTGAGACATGATTTACCTTTTGTGAAGCCATGTTGTGAATCATTAACCAAACTATGCTTTTCAAGATGCTCTCTAATGTTTTTTACAATAACAGCTTCCAATAATTTACCTACTACTGGCGTCAGGCAAACGGTTCGATAATTTGACATTAATCCTCTATCTCCCTTCTTAAATATGGGAACTACATTTCCCTTCCTCCACATTAACGACACTTCCCCTGTATCAATCGAGTTCCTAAAAATATGCACTGACGCATCACTAACAACCCCTTTGCATTATTTTAGTACTCTGGGATACACTTCATCTGGTCCTGGTGACTTAAAATTCTTCATTCCGTCTATACCTTCTTCTACCATTTCCTTAGTTATCACAATATCTTTAAGTTTCTCATCACCCTCTCCTCTAAACTTCTGTTCACTATCATGTATCTTCTGTTTATCCTCCTGAGTAAAAACGCTTAAGAAATAATAATTTCAAATTTTACACATATCATCTGCCGTGCTTATAATCTCCCCCTGCTTATTTTTAATGGCCCCACTAATTCCCTAGTCTTTGTTTTATAAACCTGAAAAAATACCTTCGGATCGGTCTTTGCCTTCCCTGCAACCTTAATCTCATAATTCTTCTTCGCTGATCTTGTTATTTTTTTTACCGTTCTAGCCATCTCGTTATACTGCTCTATATTCACCTGCCCATCTTTAACTTTCTTATAAATGTCCCTTTTTACCCCTATGTTGTGTTTTAAAAACTCAGTCATCCATTTGGGCTCGTTTTTCCCTGATCTCATCGCCCTATAAGGAATATCCTTTTTTTTACCTTCAATTAAATTGCTGACAAAGGTATTATAATCCCTTTCAGCGTTGACCTCACCGACACCCCCCTCCGTCTCCACCACAGCTCTCATCTCCCCATCCCTCTTGTCACTGTTAATACCTTCCAGGTGTTTTCTTAATCCTACATAATTAGCCTTTCTGTTAATCTCTTCCAGGTGTTTTTTTAATCCTACATAATTAGCCTTTCTGAAGTCAGGTACTCTATGCGTATTATCGATTCCTCTTCCCACCTCCCAATTTAAGCAAAATCTGATTTCGCTGTGATCGCTTTTTCCTAACGTACCTCCCACTTCCACTTCAGTAACTAAATTACCCCTGTTTGCTAGTAATAAATCTAGAATATTATCTCCCCTAATGGGATCCTTGATTGCTTGCGTTAGGAGGTTATCTTGAACTAGTTTTAACAAATCTTCCGCGTCATTGTCTCCTATAATTAAATCCCAGTCAATTGACCTAAGATTAAAGTCTCCTACCACGCATAATCGATTATATTTACAAGCCCTGCTTATTTCCTCCCATATAAGAGCTGAATCCTCCCTACATAAGTTTGGAGACCTGTACACTACACCTAAGACCATCATATCAGTTCCTTCTCAAATTTCCACCTATACAGACTTAATGCTATCATCCGTTTTTATAACGTTGTTAACACAACAC